>CAIGRT010181133.1:0-17494 GCA_903798405.1 Fraxinus platypoda
TTGATTGAAGCCCAAAAACTCACAATATGTCTGAGTGTTGTTTTATGTAGTGAGTTGGCACGGAGGAGTTGATGGTAATCGAATTTTTGCATTTATGGTGGTTTTGGGGGCTAAATATGGTGGAGGCATGGTCACAGTGGTGATGGTGGCAGGTTGATTACATATTTGTAATTTTGAAAATGGTGATTTATGGTGATTTTTCTATAGAATGTGGTGGGGCAGTGATTAAAGAGACTTGACTTGCGCCCCCTAGATATTTTATACCTACCCACTTGTGTCGATTTTAGGTACGGGTACCTTTTTGTTTAAAGATCGTTCCCAAAAATCAAAATTATTGATGGAGGAACTATATCACCCTTTTTGTTAACGATTGTGTGTCTTGATAATACATGAGTTAATAAGTTAAAATTTCAAAAGAGATTATATACACTGTAACATGATTTAAATGTAAATCAACATAGAGTGTAAGTTACAATCATTATAATTTATCAATATGTAATTTGTAAAATAAAAAAATACTTAAAAAATTTACAAAAAATTACATACTTGTCAAAAAATTACATACACTAAAAGTTTTGGGAATTAATCTCTAATGCTATATTTCTTTGTAAATTGTGTTACATTTATAGGAAAACTATACATAATTCTAGGAACTCATAAAATCAACATACAACTAAAAGATTCAGATATATCAAAATATGAACTAACTAAAAACTGATTCCTAGATATGTGGGATTCAAATTTGACTCCCTTTTTTGACTAAATCAATTCGGATATGCAACACTCCCCCTCGAGCTGGAATGTGAATATTCTTCATTCTTAGCTTGTCTAGTATCCAGTGTAGAAAAGTACTCTATTTTGTAAGTATGTCCGCAAACTACTCCTAAGTGGAAATATAAGGCATACACAGCAGTCCATCTTCTAACTTTTCTTTGATGAAGTTACGGTCAATCTCCACATGTTTTGTATGATCGATCATGAACTACTGGATTATATGATATGTTAATAGCTGATTTGTTATCACAGTAAAGCTTCATACTTTCTCTCCAACAGTCCCCAAATCATCTAAAATGATCTTTATCCAAAGAAGCTCACAGACCCCCAATGCCATAGCCCAAAACTTTGCCTCTACACCTGAACTTTCCACTATTGCCTTTTTTACTCCTTCAAGATACAATGTTTCCTCCCAAAAATGTACAGTACCCTGATGTTGATCAACGATCCACAACTGACCCTGTCCAATATGCATCAGTATATGCTTCAAGATTAAGTGATGTCCCTCTCTTATACATTATTCCCTTCCTAAGTGTGCCGTTCAAGTACTTCAATATTCTGTAGACCATTTCTGGATGTTTCTCCCTAAGCGAGTGCATAATTGACTTACTACACTCAGTGCATAAGCTATATCAAGACGGGTGTGTAACAAATAAATCAAATTTCCAACTAATCTTTGATACTTCCCCCTATCCACCATTGTATTTTCTAACTCTTCTCCGAATTTATGAGATTGCTCAATGGGGCTTTCAGATGGCCTACACCCCATCATTCTTGTTTCTTACCGTAAGACATATTTTTGTTGAGAAATAAATATGTCTTCTTTAAAATGTGCCACTTTTATCCCCAAAAAATATCTCAGTCTTCCCAATTCTTTAATCTCAAATTCAACTGCTAATCTCTTTCCAAGTTTCCCAGTCTTCTCAATATCATCTCCTGTTACAATTATATCACCAACATATACAACTAAAATTGTGATTTTATCCTTACTATATCTTTTTGTAAAGAGGGTATGATCTCATTGGGATTGTTTGAACTGTATCTTATTCATTGCCTGAGTAAATCTACCAAACCATGCTCGTGGAAACCGCTTCAACCCATATAAAGCCTTCTTTAGTTTGCAGATATGATTTCTTCTAAAAAAGCTATTAAATCCTGGTGGTGCATCCATGTAAACTTCCTCTTCCAACTCACCACGTAAAAAAGGCATTTTTAGCATCAAATTGTAGCAGTGGCCATTGAAAGTTTGCTACTAATGATAGAAGAATTCTGATTGTGTTCATCTTAGCTATATGAGCAAATGTTTCTTGATAATCCACTCCATATGTCTGAGTATATTCTTTAGCCACAAGCCTTGCTTTATATCTATCTAAGGAGCCATCCGCTTTATGCTTTATTGTATACACCCATTTACAACCAACGGTTTCTTCCCTTTTGGAAATTCCATAATCTCCCAAGTTCCATTCCTCTCAAGGGCTTCCATTTCCTCATTCATTGCCTTTTCCCACTCTTCTCGTTGCAAGGCTTTCTCTACATTTTGTGGTATCTTATATGGTATCTTATACGAATGTATTTTAGTGAGAAATGATCTATAAGAAGGCGAACAGTTCTCAAAAAGAAATAAAGTTAGTAATAGAAAGTTGGGTGCACTTTCTAGTTCCTTTTTGAACATCAATAGGAAGCTCAAGATCTGTTGAGTCATTACATACCTCCTCATTACCTGCTATAGGATCAGAAAATTGAACTAGCCTTGGTCTGGGATTAGCTTTCCTCCTTGAATAAACTTGCAGCGGCAAATTAAGAATTGTGTTCCCTAGTTTCTCATTAATAGGACTCAAAAGACTTGAATGAAAAGGTGGTTCTTTGCTGGCTGATATTGGCTGAGAAACAGTTTGATATTCTGGTTGTTGATTTTCAGGTAGCTGATTTTCTGATTGCTTGTTAATTGATTTGGCTGGCTATAAGTTGGTAGGACATTCAGGAAACTCAAGAAACTTGTCAACCGCAATCTCAATCATCTTATTTTTCTTTTCGGCTAATCCATTTTGTTGGGGTGTGTCAGGGCATTATGACTGATGGATAATGCCTTCCTTTTATAGGATTGGAGACAAGATTTAATTGAAATATTCCCTCCCATTGTCTGACTTGATCATTCTCACATTAGTGTTAAACTGATTTTGAATCATCTTCAGAAAATTAGGAATAATTGTATTCACATCTGAATTATTTTTCATAAGAAATAACCCATTAACCCTAATACAATCATCGACAAATATAATAAATCAGCGAGCACCATTAAGATTTGCAATTCTATTTGGACCCCAAACATTAGGATGAATCTCTATTAATGATATATTTCTTTGTATATTGTGTTACATTTATAGGAAAACTATACATAATTAATTTCTAGGTACTGATAAAATCAAAATACAACTAAAAGATTCAAATATATCAAAATATGAACTAACAAAAAACTCATTCCTAGATATGTGGGATTCAAATTTGACTCCCTTTTTTACTAAATCAATTCGGATCTGCAACATACACTGTAACAAATAATAATAGATTTGAAGGACACTTGACTTTGAAGAATAATTTCAGCTTCTTTTTTGCAATGTTACAATATTTATTGATTTTTCCGATTTACCGAAAAATATACAATCATGTCATTATAAATGGCTATATAGATGAAAAACTCTTTTAACTGTTTACATTATATAACGGTTTGAACACTATTAAAAATAGATATGTGGGATTAAAAATAGTTTGAAATACTGATATGTAAAGTGTTACACAATGTAATATAAAGAGTGTGATTTGTTATTTTTAATATGAATATTTTGGTCTATTTAACTATTTTTAATGACAAAATTGTAATTTTTTTAGCAAGTTTTTTTTTTTTTTTTGTTACCATAATGTAAAATGTAATTTTAGAAAATAAGGTATGTAAAGTGTAAATATACCCAAAATAGAGGGTGTATTTTGTAAATTTTACTAAAGTAAATATACATTGAAAATTACCGAACGATGTTAATGTGTATCTATGTATGGTCAGGGGCGGACCCAGAAAATTTTTTCAAGGCGGTATTAAAAAAAATAATAATAATGAAAAAAAAAAAATATATATATATATAACACAAACATTATACGTACTAAAATGAAATACCTTACAATTGTTCATTATGAGTGTTCATGCTTTGATATCTTTGTTACCTCACTAATGGGGCAAAATTATTCTCTATTTAATAACTCGTCCTAACCTACTATCTTCATGAGCAATCAGTAGTTGAAAATCCAGAAAATTCCCAGAATTTCTTCAAACCCAATAAAGAAAATATGCAAAATTAGACCTTTTTTTACTTCAAATCCCAATACCAAAATCAATGCCTAAAGCAGTCTTCAAAAGGCAAATTCATGATTGAATCACAATGGCAAAATCAACAAAGGAGAGAAACTTTTGAGAACTATTTCTGTAAACATTCAGAACATACACACCCCGACTAATAAACAAGGTAGGGGACGAAGTAGACTAAGCGCAGGGTTGTGCATCCAAGGTATTGGATTGTTCATCTGAAAACCCAATTATTCACAATCCAATTTGAACTTGTGCAAGATGGTCATCAAGAGAAATTCATAAAAACATAACGAAAAATTCAATGCATTCGCATCCTTAATACCTCGCAACACAAACACAATTGGAGACAAATCAAAAGCAACCACAAATCAAAATACCCAACATTACAGCAAATACAATAATGAAATAACCACAAGATGAACGTTGCTCGCCACGAGCGTGGTTCTGTGGTTCAGATATGAGATACCCATGGCTTCCCTTTTTTTTTTTCATCGATTTCATGAATTTGGGACTGGAAATTGGAGATTTCAACACAATTTTTTTTCAATTCCTCTGTTGGGAGCCTGGAGTCGGGTGAATGCTTTCCAATTGGGATTCTTGTAATGGATTGGTTATATTTCTATCATATAGTTTGGGCCAAATAATTGGCCCACGTCTTTTTTTTTTTTTTTATAACGGGCTGTTTTAAAAATTGGGGCGAGCCAAATCCCAGTGTAGGCATCTGCCTGCACTGGGCTTTAGTTGGGTCCGCCCCTGTGTATGGTTACCTATGTATATTGATAGAGTATATTAGAAATTACCAATTGATACACGATCAAAACATTCCAACAACGAAGAAAGGAAGCTGTCGAATATCTCCAATGGAATGTAAACTGTTAGAAATCTAGATAATATTAAATAAAAACTAAAAAAAAAAAAAGCATTTGAGATGTTTGCTTATTTTATTTTATTTAATGTACCAAATATGCGCTACACAAATGTTAAAATGCACAAATTATGCAAAGGGTCTAAAGTCATGCCAAATCAAATAATTTTAAGTAGGTCAAACTTCGAGCTAATTTACAACCCTAACTATATTATTTTAGGGAGAATTGCAATCAAACCTTTTATTTTGTCTCAAATCTTAACCTAACATTTAGTTTGTGCCATCACAGTTCCAAACCTTTAAAATATTCGGATCAAAAGGACAAATGGATGATTTCCATTTATTTCCTGTTAATTGATCAAAATAGTGAACTTCGATATTTTTTGATCAATATTTAAAAGGAGAAAACCATAAATTTACATATTTCACACAAATAATAATTATTATAACAATAATTAAATCAAAAACCAATCACCTTATTCCCCACCCCATCCAACTCCTTACCCCAAAACCATCGCCGACACCGCCACAGCCAGCCCAAAGCCACCTTAATAGTCGCCTTAAACTCCTCACACCACCCAAACTAACCCATACGTCGTTGATCACCCCCGCCACTTGCTACAGCCACAATAACTACAAAACAACTACCCAAGCATATCCATTAACCATTACTCGAAACATGCCAGTCAACCACAACGCACTGGCCAATCACAATACTCAACCCACTTCGTAATTGTCGTCGTTTCGTTGCCAAATTCCAAATTCACGCTCGGCTTCTACTCTTCTCCAACCATTGCTCCACATTTTTCCCAAACCTACAAATCAGAACCACACAACAGCCATACGACCACTACTTCAGTCCGCCTCCATTACCATCACCCACAATTTTCCCCAATTACTGTGGTTCAATAAAGTCACAAAAACTTCGATATCACATTACACCAACTCAAAACTGTCGACACGCCACAAATAAACTCATATCGACACCAAAAATCTCATTCACCGTCTCCTTCCTCATACCTGCTACTGACTATAAACCCTAAATCGCGAGTTGTTGTTGAGGTGACTGTTGAGTTTGAGGAGTTTGAGTCGGTTGTAGAGACAACGTTGGGGTGGTCACAGTGGTTTTGGAGTAAGGGGTTGGATGGGGTTGGGGAAGAAGAGAGTTAAATATTTCAACAGTCACCGAACTTTACAAAGTGTCACGTTTCACTAACTGAACTTTAAGTTGCAGCCAACCACTAATTGAACTTACCAAATTTGTAATCCATCACTCACCGTGTTAATTCCGTCTCTACAGTTGGCCTACGTGGATGACGGTTTCCACACTTCGCCAGTTAAAACCCATGACTTGTATTTCATTTGCCAAGTCATCAAACTCCCCAAAATCCCCTAAAACACGGCTTTTATAATGAAAAAAAGCGTGAGATGGGATGTAGTTTATCAACGTTACTTCTCCCCAAATCTCTCATCGGAGACTCTTCATTCCCAAATTGTATGAACCATAGTCCAAAATTGAACGAAATTGAATCGAAACTGAAGGAGTTATAAGGGGGATTCTTGAAACCGTTGAAATGGAGAGAGCAAATAGAGGTAATTCAGAAATTTTCCCTTCTCTTTACAACGTTAATTTCATTGCTGCTCGAATTGTTGTTCGAAGTAGAATTTTCGAAATCAATGGGTTTGTTGTCTGTGGAAGAGATTGGTGGTATGCTGGAGTTCGGAAGTAGTTGCCAAGTGTAAAATCCAACATTTTCTTGAGTTGAGTTTTGATTGTTCAAATAGCCTCTTCCCCAGTTGCTTGTGCTCGATTCAATTTTTTAATTTGTTCTTCTGAAAACGTTATACAGATGAACTTTAAGATGCATATGACATTGCTATTGCATTTGACCAGTTTATATTTACAAAGTTGAAGTAGTCTCTTCCCAGTTTTCTATTTATTTGTTCTGACCAAATGAGGCAGGAAACATTTGAAAAAGGCTTTTGCAGTTGATTTGAACTGAATTCCAACTACCAGCACTTACTGAACCTTCTGTTTGTTATGTTTGATTCTGACCAACCTTTTTTGTGTGTTAGGAAAGAATAAGGACATTTTTTTGAGTTGAGTGTTGATTGTTCAAATAGGCCAACTGCAGTTGCTTGTGCTCCATTAAATTTTTCAATTGGTTCATCTGAAAACGTCATGTAGATGAGCCAAAGATGCATTTGAAAAGGCTATTGCATTTGTCCAGTTTATATTTACAAAGTTGAAGCAGTCTCTTACCCAGTTTTATGTTTCTTATGTTTGATTCTGACCAACATTTTTTGTGTGTAAGGAAAGAATAAGGACATTTGCCACAGTTGCAGACAACCAGGGCACCAATTGTGGAGATGCCCAAAGATGCAAAGATGTACAGCTTGTGGTGATGGTTTTATGAAATGGATGGAAGTAGAAAAGACCACAAATATTGGTCAGTTATTCTTTTGTTACACTAGAGATTGTGGGTTTTTCGAGTGGAATAACGTTGCGCCCAACAAACGTGTACCATTACAAGATGAGGGCCAGTCCAGTGGGGTAAAAAATGAACGGGAATCAAGGTGCGATTGTTCAGCCAATCACAAGCCAGAACAACATACTGAAGATCTATCGAGTTTGTTCAAAAGTTGTACTTGAATTATCGAACAATCGGAAGTCGAGATATCCATCAACATTACATTCCGCAAGGGAAAATGAGATGTGGATGCGAATGAGAAACAAAAGAGAAGAGATTAGTGACGACAATCCAACTATGCAGTAGATGAGAAGATGGTTTAGGGATTTAATGTTCTCCTATGTAGAATTTGTTTATCTTAGATATTTAATTATGTGATGTAATTGAGATTATTAACTATATAGAATTTGTTTATCAATGAATGACTTCTGAATTTTACGTTCCTGATTTCTGAATTTGATGTTTCTGAATTAATTGTAATCCAAACTTGTAATGACTGATTTCTGAATTTGAATGTGATGTAATGGAGATTATTTAAGTAAGCTGAAATAGAATTAATTGTAATCTCTTCAACACCCTGTTTGATCAAACATTGCCTTCAACAGATATAGAAGCACCAGCAAGACTATAATGAAGACAGAAACCAGCAATGTCACATAAAATCCTTGGAAGTTCCAAAAGCAGTGATTTAAACTTCATTACAGTGATTTGAAAACCTTCCACTGCACCTAATCTAGTTGGCTATGTCATATACAATCTGTACATCCAAAAACCAGCAATAATCCAGCCAACATCGTCAAAAAAAATGCCAAAACTACATTCATATGTACATCAAATAAAAACCAGCAGCAATATTGGCACAAAAACATCGACCAGAAGTACACAAGACAGGTATCTTCAGCCATCAAAAATCTGGTGTGTCCGCATTACGACTACCACCCGTTTGTTGAAGTTCGACTTGCTCTGTCAAGGATGCTCCACCATCAGGGATAGAAGGAGCTGGCCCATCCTGCTATCCAACAAGATGCTGCTTAACCCTGGGAGTTGGCATGAAGTGAAAATTGCGAACTTCATCATGTGCTTGGCTCGAACTAGATCAATTTCCTCGATCGGGAATCAGTTTTCCCTATCAACATTAAAAATAACAACACTTCATCAAACCTTTGCTTCTGTTCAAAAATAACAACACTAGCCCTTATAAATACTTACATATCTTCTTGCGTCATGCGAAACGTGATTGCCCGTGTCGATTTGCTCTAAATGTCCCCGTACCAGTTCTGGAGACGGGAAAGAAACGATAAGTTCACATTTTAAATTAAAATTAACAATAAAAATTAAATTAACCACTTACGTCAAAAGGTGCATTAGGTCTAGAATAATATCTTTTGTTGTGGCCCTTTAAGCTACATATTGAACATGTCATCGATACTCTTCCTTTTGTCGTGACATGCGATTTCCCCTGGGAGGTTGCTATAACATCTTCATCTACTTGCCTTCTCTTCTTCTTTTGCTTTCTACCCCTTTGCGGAGTGATCCATGATGGTGGCATGATTGGAAGAGTGTCTAACTGGGGCCACAATCTTATACCATTGATGGGATTCATAATGTTATTGTAGCATCGCAAATATGTATCCACTGTATAGCAGTTGTCAACGTACTCCTCAGGATCATTTCTACACTCTCGTATGACGGCCAAGGCATGGGCACATGGTATTCCTGTCAAGTCCCACCTCCTACATGCACAACTCCGTTCTTCCAAGTCAACGACATATGAATCTGACTTACAATCCACTTGCCATCTAGGCCCTCCTGAGAAATGCAATGAGCATTCATTTGACAGCTCAGCTACCTTGGCAAGCCTTTTTTTAATTCTTGGACATAATCGCCCTCCACACACCCTCATCTTACTTCGACGCTTCTCAATTCTAGCCATAAATCCCAAATGCATATCTTTCAGCATAGCTACAATCAACTTCTCCCTTTCATCAATCAGCATCTTATTGAAAACTTCACACAAGTTGTTCAACAACATATCGCTCTTCGAATGTGTCCTCANTTACTTCGACGCTTCTCAATTCTAGCCATAAATCCCAAATGCATATCTTTCAGCATAGCTACAATCAACTTCTCCCTTTCATCAATCAGCATCTTATTGAAAACTTCACACAAGTTGTTCAACAACATATCGCTCTTCGAATGTGTCCTCAAATGAGATCTACTCCATTCGGAAGGATGCCTGCCCATCAACCACTTATAAGCGGCTTCACTAAGCTGCCGAATTTGTTCCATCCACCGTTTGAAGTCGGGCACAGTAGTTGACTTAACGGCCTGCCAAAGTAGGTCCTTCAAAGTCTTACCCTTAAATCCCTTATCGAAAAAGTTTGTATATGTATGACTCACACAGAACCTATGTTCTGCCTCCAGAAATAACTCGTCAATCACATTACTCAAGCCCTTTTACCTATCAGTCATCACAGTCCAGTCATGGCCATTTTCCATCTGAATATCCTCCGCCAAATATTTCAAAAACTATCTCCATGCAATCGTGTTCTCTTCCTGGACAACGGCATAAGCAACTGGATAAATATAGTCATTTGCATCTAGGCTAACTGTAGTGAGCAGTATACTACCCCAAACACCACGGAGATGGCACCCGTCTACTCCAATGAATTTTCTACACCCATGTTGAAATCCTAATTTGCAAGCATTAAAACATATATATATATACCTTGAAAAACCTGTCCACTAAGTGCTATCATCGTTGTGGATCCTGGATTGGTCCTCAAGACCTCTGCCGCATAAGACCTTAATGAGCCAAACTGTTCTTCGATGTCCCATTGATGAATTGTTTCGCATATCTTCTTGCCTTCCAAGCTACATTTCTAGTAATATTTATCTTCAAGTCCTCCTTTACTGTAGCCTGCATACTCTTCGTTTTCCACTCTGGATCTGCCTTGAATTGCTCAATGAAACGATGGACTATGAAAATGTAGTTACAATGACGATTGTATTGGTCCCTACTACATGTATGTTGAGGCGTATATGACTTCACTTGAACTGTGTCCGAATTATTCATCTTAGAAGCCCATATTTTCCATTGCAGTCTGATTTACAGATGATTTGAACTCTTACTCCGGAGTTTACTCCGGAGTTCACCTTACACTTTACATTATATCCGTTCACTGCACGATAAGTTCGGATTGCCTTCCTAAATTCTTGTATAGAACTGAACAACTGACCAATATGAAGTTGTGGATCCCACATATCCGTTTCAGCCATGAACTCTGAGAAGCGATACCCAACCTCATCGTCAAACGATGGAGGGTTCGCTTCGAGTCAGGGATCACGGGCTCTGGTAGCTACTCAATTTAGTAAGTCCAGTGCTTCAATTTGTTTGGAGTCGGACTAGGGTTCCAAACGCGATTTAAGCCTTGTACCAGGCGTGTTTTAGGGGATTTTGGGGAGTTTGATGACATGGCAAATGAAATACAAGTCATGGGTTTTAAATGGCCAAGTGTGGAAACCGTCATCCACGTAGGCCAACTGTAGAGACGGAATTAACACGGTGAGTGATGGAGTGCAAATTTGGTAAGTTCAGTTAGTGCTTGGATGCAACTTAAAGTTCAGTTAGTGAAACGTGACACTTTGTAAAGTTCGATGAGTGTTGAAACATTTAACTCGGGAAGAAGGAGATCAGTTTTTGATTTAATTATTATTTTGTTTTTAGTGAAATATGTAAATTTACCATTTTACCCTTTTAAATATTGATCAAAAAATGTCAAAGTCCACTATTTTCATCAAGGACAATGCTACATGTACATCCATTTGTTTGTCTAATCTTTTATCTACACTCACAATAGGGTGTAACGACCACACATTTGAGATTTTTTTATTTATGCGGGCCCTGCGACCATGTGAGAGGGTTTAACATTTTCGATACAAAAAATTCGGTACAAATGGAATTGTCCTTTTGATCAATTAATAGTCAAATTGATGAACATTATGTCTTTTTATGGTGCGATTATTTTAAATATTTGAGACTGGAAGTGACACAAACTAAAAATTTGTATAAAGTCTGAGACAAAATGAATATTTGGGATCGTGACTGCAATTCTTCCATTATTTTAAAACTTAACAAGTTTCTAATGACGTAGCTTGACACATCGTCAACTTGAATAAAGAAATATGATTTATGTAAAAGAAAATACAAAATTCGGTAAAAAAAAAAAATTAGTGTCGTTAGAAACTTTCGTTTTAAGTATAGGCAGCACAATGTTACTGAACTATCAAATAAATACTATCACGATATGTGTACCAATCTAAAATTTTATTTATATGATTTAGAAAGAATATAAACATATCGAAAATGAAAAACACAAAAATATTTATTTTTATCCATTAGACATTGAACTTGTGGTAATTACATACAATTTAGTTCATGTTTGGCTCTCATTAAATTTTAATTTATTTCTCTTTTCTCTTATAAATTACACATTCTCTCAATAAAATAATATTATACATAAATTCAAAAATTCTCCTCATTTTTCAACTATACATTCTTAAAAAAATATTATTTTTAATTTTTTGTTTTTTCAAATAATGACCCTTGTACCTGAGTACAACCTATGAATGATTGGTTTTGACCATTCCTTGTAGGAGTCGGCAAATCGCCACGCTTTTGAATTTTCAAATTACTTTGACTAAAATTTGGGCACCCCATGACTTTTCAAATTACAAACATTCTAGAAAAATAAATGCTTGCCCCTATTTCACCACCATCAACTCTTTATTTTATATACTCGTTTTTAATTATGCATTTATTTAATAAAATATTCTATACGTAAATTCAAATTTTTTTCATATTTTTTAATCACATATTATCAAAAAAAATCATCATTCAAAATTTTATTTTTGTCAAATAATGATCATCAAACATGGACTTATATAAATCTTTGTATAATCATATGGGTGTGTGTTTATTCATTATATTTCTAATAAGACATAAATATAATAGATTTATGATAATATTTCAATATTTTGGCTAAACAAAAGTCACTTTGTTGAAAAATTTAGCATGAACCATGTCGAGCAGTCTAAAAGGATCTTGTACTTAGCATGACTAGAGAGTCGTCTCGAATATATTAATGTATATGGCCAATTATATGTCAAAACTTGAACTTTAGATACAAGTAAGATCAAACCCATTTCACAATCAAAATCAATGAGTTCAAATCAAAATTTTATCAATCGCATAGAGGTTACTTTACAGAGGCTTCACGGGGTGGTAGTAATTTTTTTTATTTTTTTTTAGAAAAGGAAGAAATAAAAAGCTCGTTTCAACTTGTCAATTTTTGAAAAAAACTATGGGATGCCAAACGAAGTCAAAATATTGCACTCTTAATATCATTTCCAAGTGCTTACGACCAAGTTTTTCATGTTGTTAACGACGAGTGAAATGGCAAATCGTAGCAAATGTTACGATACGTAAAAAATAGATTATTCCAAACTAATATTTCGAGAATTTCGATAACATGCTAGCTTTAAAAATTCTTAGACAATTGTACGCTAGTCGAATCCTTAAATTGTATACGTCATTTTGAAGCTCGTTTTGAGAACACATCGTAGACATATCGAATGGTTTACATGAACATTGAAAAGCGTCAAACGTGTGTATTAAAAATAAGCGTATCTCTTTTTTTCTTTGATTTTTTTTTTCAATTATTCCATTAACATTTATTATTTTTGCGCGAAAAATTTCTCGATATAATTTACATCATTTTATTATAAATTTTACCTGGGATATGATGTAAAAAAATTTCGAATGTAAAAGTTTTACTAGGAATTTTAGGAAAAACAATTCATACCCCTATATAAGCCCCATGTAAAATTTCCTAATAAAATGATGTAGATTATATCGAGAAATTTGTTGCGCTAAAATAATGAACAAAATAATTTAAAAAATAAAGAAAAGAAGAGTTATATGCCTCTTTTTAATATGCACGTTTAACTATTTTCAATGTTCATTAGACCATTCGATATATCTATAATGTAATTCTCGAAACGAGCTTTGAGATGACGTTGACGATTTATGGATTCGACTACCATACGATCTTTGAAGAAATTTTAAAGTTAGTATGTTATCAAAATTCTCGAAATTTTAGTTTGAAATTGCCTACTTCGATGCACCGTAACATTTGCTATGATTGATCGTTTCGCTCACCGTTAATAATGTAAAACACTAGACTTTGAACACTTCGAAATGATGTTAAGAATGCAATATTTTTACTTCTTTTAATATTTCGTACTGACCCCTTAAAATTAAGACAAAAAACATTAAAAATGTAATGAATTTATAGATATTTTGGGCCGTGAGCACTAGTCTCTTTTCTTTAAAAATTCTCCAACACGTCACCTCTTTATTTTCACGCCACGTTAGTAATTTCAAACCCCTGTACCTTTCCTGCGGACCGTGTACACTCAGCATTATTCAAATTTTATTTTTAAAATGCAGATTCAATCTCGATTAGAGTCATTAGACTAAGCCCCGTCTGATTCCCATTAATTGGGAAAAAATGGGTTTTGAATCGTATTTTTAATAAAATGTGTGATTAAAAAGTACAAAAAATTTAAATTTATATATATAATATTTTATTGTGTAAATATATGATTGAAAATGATATTAATCCGAACTCTCTACCTCAAGACATTGATTTCTCTGTGAAGATATTCGCTGTTTCTAATAAGGTTAGCTTTCTGATCCGCCTCTGTTTCTCTATCTTTAATTTTCTCTTCTTGGCTAGGCTTTCAAATACCCCCCCCTTTTTTTAAAAATTTCTGATAAGTTTTGGTTTATGTTTTTGTGTGTATAATTATTATATTGACGCTGAATGAAAAATTATTATTATTATTTTTTTAGTTTATTTACTGAAATTGAGCCTGATTTTTCCTGGAATTTTTTCTTATTGTTTGTACAGCATTATTGATTCTCTGCTAAAAAGGGTATATTCCTTTCTAATTTACATATTTGGATAATCAAGCATTTCATGTGAAGACATTTTCGTTTCAGAACTTTAGATCTCTGAAAGATTTCGGTATTCTGATTGTAGCAATAACATTTATGGTCAATTATCTAATATGTTCTTTATATTATAGCAAGATCTTGTTTTAGGATTTAATTTTCAATTTGTACTTGAATTAATTGCGATATGATAATAGTTCATTTTTGCTGAAATCTAATATTACTTATTTTGCAGAAAATTGCAAATAAAATGAGCGAATCAGAAGCAAACACACCCTTCATTCCAGCCTCATCTTCACGAAAGCTTCCTGATTTCAAAAAATCTGTGAAATTGAAATATGTGAAGCTTGGATACCATTACCTTATAACCCATGGAATGTATCTATTTTTATCCCCATTGGTTGTGGTTATTGCAGCCCAGTTGTCCACGTTTTCGCTTCATGACCTTTATGATCTTTGGGACCATCTCAGATTCAATTTGATATCTGTAATCGTATGCTCGACCCTCTTGGTCTTTTTATCAACTGTCTATTTCCTCACTCGCCCTCGCCCAGTGTATCTAGTGAATTTCTCGTGTTATAAGCCTGATGGTGATAGGAAATGCACTAGGCAGATTTTCATGGAAAGATCGCGGTTGACTGGTTCATTTACTGATGAAAATCTTGACTTTCAGAGGAAAATTCTCGAAAGGTCGGGCCTTGGTGAGTCAACTTATCTCCCTGAGGCTGTACTTAGGATACCACCAAATCCATGTATGGCTGAAGCAAGAAAAGAAGCTGAAGCTGTAATGTTTGGCGCCATTGATGAGCTGCTTGCTAAAACCTCTCTAAAGCCTAAGGACATTGGGATTTTGATTGTGAATTGCAGCTTGTTTAATCCGACACCTTCTTTGTCTGCCATGGTTATTAACCATTACAAGCTCCGGGGAAACATAATTAGTTACAATCTAGGCGGGATGGGTTGCAGTGCTGGTTTGATATCTATTGATCTTGCTAAAGATCTTTTACAGGTCCATCCAAACACTTACGCTCTAGTAATCAGCACGGAGAATATTACACTAAATTGGTATTTCGGGAACGAGAGGTCAATGCTTGTTTCAAATTGTCTGTTCCGGATGGGAGGGGCTGCCATTTTGCTTTCAAACAAAAGATCTGACAGGTGGCGATCCAAGTACCGATTGGTCCATACTGTGAGAACCCACAAAGGTTCTGATGATAAATGCTTTTCTTGTGTCGCTCAGATTGAGGATTCCAATGGCAAAGTTGGAGTTTCTCTGTCAAAGGAATTGATGGCAGTAGCTGGTGATGCTTTGAAAACGAATATCACTACATTGGGTCCCCTTGTGCTGCCCATGTCTGAACAATTGCTTTTCTTAGCCACATTGGTCGGGAAGAAGCTGTTTAAAATGAAGCTGAAGCCTTACATTCCTGATTTCAAATTGGCTTTCGAGCATTTCTGCATACACGCTGGTGGAAGAGCCGTGTTGGATGAATTAGAGAAAAATTTGCAGCTATCTGATTGGCAGATGGAGCCTTCAAGGATGACTCTATACCGATTTGGCAACACCTCGAGCAGCTCACTTTGGTATGAATTAGCATATTCCGAAGCCAAAGGGAGGATTAGGAGGGGAGACAGGATGTGGCAGATAGCCTTTGGATCAGGATTCAAATGTAATAGTGCAGTGTGGAAAGCTTTGAGGACCATAAATCCGGCAAAGGAGAAGAGCCCATGGATCGATGAGATTTACCAATTCCCTGTGGAGGTCCCAAAGGTCTCAACTATATGATACTTCAAGCTGAAGTTTTCCTTTCCCTACTTGGTACTTGACTGAAAATGCATCTAGCATATTTGCATTTTGTTGATGAAGTAAGGTACTTAAATGGTGTCCAGCTTTTGTTCTCTCTCTTCTTTGTAGACTTGGCCTAGTGTGCAGCATTCTTTGGATTGTAGGATGACCTAAGATGAATTTATTTTAGTTAGGTTAGTAGTCACTTCGTCTTCGAAACTTATGTGGGACTTATTTTGACACAGAATCAAATCAAAAACGTTTTATGTTCTCTTATTTGTTTATTCATGGCTTATCTTCGGGGCTTGATGCCTTACATGTATTGATTGATGTCAACTGAAGTTTCTAATTTATCCATCTTCACTCGAAACAGTTGCAGTGATGACCAAGTATTATTCGGATTTACTTTCGACTGCCTATTGATGTTGGATAAAATTTTAATCACCTGATGATGGCTTTCACTTGTGCCATTCTATTTTCGTAATTTCTTCTCAATTATTTCAATACAGAGTAGGCATTTACTGCATTGCAACTTCTGTCCTTTTCTCCTCCTCTACTTTTAGTTTCTTTTGTTCTTTCCAAACATGTTGGATATTAAATATTTTTGCATTTCTTTCGTTTCATTTTTTATGGTGATCATATTTATTTGAACATGTGGAGATTCGAAACAAAGAAATAGTTAATCATCGAGTTTTTGCTATTTCAATCGCACCCTTCTGAGTTTCTTAACATTTTGGCTAAGAACTGTCGGATAGCACAGTGGACATTGTAGATGTTTATGTATGGCGTCTCCTTTAAAATATTATCGAACTTTACTTTGGATTGAATTAAATTGCAGGCCATATTAGAACGAAAAAGCTCGACTAGTGAATTTGGAAAATGAAAGAATAATTTCTTGGCCCTTATGCTAAGAATTGAAAATTTTGTAGTACTCATTGTTACTATTTAATTGGCATGTGTATTAGATAATTAAGAATCACTATCGATTGGGATTTAGAAAAGAATAAATAATACACATGTCAATTAAATATTGACGGAAAGCATTGAGTTCTATAATTCGAGAGTACTAAAATTTTTCTCGCAAAGAACCATTTTTAGTGGTCTTGTAGCATGCTTAATAGAGTGGATTACACCGTGCAAGATAGTAAAAATGGCCAAGAAGTTACCACTACTTTTTGAGGGAACAATACATAATTCCTCGTTTTAAAGATCACATTTCATAAAT
>CAIGRT010181160.1:0-19103 GCA_903798405.1 Fraxinus platypoda
AGTTAAATGCTCCACTCCAAAAAAATAAAAATAAAAAATAAATCTCCAAGAACACAATGAATCCCTAGTCTTCTCCTCTTGATTCTCTCCATAAAAAAAGGTTACTGGTTCTTCCTGGTGTTTCGCATTTAGAATTGAATGCTCCACCTACCTAACATTACATTCCAACAACTCAAAGAATATCAAGTCCTGTCCCTATCAAAACAAATAAATTAAGGAAACTTTGTAATTTTATTCTAATTCTTCCAGGTT
This sequence comes from Fraxinus platypoda, assembly GCA_903798405.1. Classification (NCBI taxonomy): domain Eukaryota; kingdom Viridiplantae; phylum Streptophyta; class Magnoliopsida; order Lamiales; family Oleaceae; genus Fraxinus; species Fraxinus platypoda. The sequence continues at coordinate 253 of CAIGRT010181160.1, forward strand.
ATTGTGCATTAAGAATTAAATGCTCCACCTAAAACACAATTTTCTCCAATAAACTCGAAGAACACCAAGTCCTCTGCTATATTTAATTACTCTGTCAAAATAAATAAATATCTAAAATATAAATCAGAAAGTAATTGATTGAGATTGGTACGAATAGAAATTGCCATCTTTCAGAAATTGACTCCATAGAGCACAAAATACCTTTGAATCTTCAACGAATAGTTTACAAAATTTGCCAATGGCATCGTCCGGGTAGGCAAATTGGATCCGGGCACCTCCAACAGGGGTCCACTTCGGGAAATCTGGTTCGGGCTTGGATTGAGCTGCCGTAGCCTCGGAGTTGTGAAGCTCCGGCATGGAGTCAATGGTTCGGAGGAATTGAGAGGTTCTGGAAGCGATGGTGAGTCGGGAGGACCGTATGAGGGGGAGAAGATGATTCGGAGGTTTATAATATGGCTAGGGCTAGGTTTTTGGGCTTCTGCAATTTGAGCCCTATTTAGAAATTTTTTTTTTTTTTTTCGCAACACTTAATAAACGTTGCAAAAAGTGAATTTTTTTACAACATTCAGCAAACGTTGCGAAAGTTATCACTTTTCGCAACGTTTAATAAATGTTGCAAAAGTAGACTTTTCGCAACGTTTGACAAACGTTGATAAAAGTGAGACCTTTAGCAACATTTATCAAACGTTGCAAAAGAAAAGTTTTTTGCAACGTTTGTCAAACGTTGCGAAAAGTCTACTTTTCGCAACGTTTGACAAACGTTGCAAAAAGCTTTTCTTTTGCAACGTTTGATAAACGTTGCGAAAAATAAACTTTTCCGCAATACTCAATAAACGTTGTTAAAAGGGGTCTATCGGACATTTTTCTATAAAACGTTGCCAAAACTCATTTATTAGGACCAATGACAACATTCACTTACTAAAATGTTGCCAAAAGACCTTTTAGCAACATTTATCAACAAATGTTGCATTTTAAGTGTTGTAAACATTTATCAACAAATGTTACATTTTTAGTGTTGCAAATGACTGTTTTTGTTGTAGTGGTACGAATATTTCAATATCTGATATCACCTATTATATTTTGTGTATTTCATAAATGGAACCAATCAAATCCTTGTAATTATTGGAACCAATCCCAAACCTAAATCGTTGGTTCTGGTTCGGTTCTACCAATAACAATATATATAAAATAAATATTTTCATATAAGCTCTTTCAACACGTATACTTAATAGGCTACTACTCGACAATATTTATGCAAGATAGAAAATCAAGCTAAGTAATCTTCAAAAAGCTAAAAAAATCCAGTTACATGATTCAAAAATTATTTGATCCATAAATGAGGCATGCTAGAGACTATACTTTAATTATGGACAATAGTTAAAATTTTCTACTTTTAAAACGAAATGACATAAATTTTTTTAATTAGATACATAGTTGTATAGTATCAAGAAATTGCAGTACGTGTATTGAACTAGCTCCATTTGGGTACAAAAGAAAAAAAAAAAATTATATTTTATAAGACAACCACGAACTCATGATAACAAAAAAAGTACATCATAGCCCAAACTATATACGAATATATCAAGTTCAATTGTCACTCGTCATAAAAAAATAAAAAAAATCATTCAAGTTTGTAGACAATGCAAAAAAAAAAAAAGCTCAAATTATTAAAAAAAATGGACGCTTTAATAAAAAGCTTGAACCTTTTGATTTATAGAAAGCTGAAATTTGAAAGATTAACTTGTAATAACCTCTGAATGCAACAATTTAATGTGAGGCGAATGCAAAAAATTAGGAGTCAATCATATATTTTAGGGTTAGAGTAAAGTTTTAGACAAATTATTACCTAAATTAGAGTTTTTAGATTTTATGTTTTTTATTCAGCCTATAAATTGTAAAAAATTATATAAAAAATCAGTTCCATTTGGGTATTTACGATTCTGGTTCAGGAACCAAGAACCAACCCGAACCCAATCGATTCTTGGTTCTGATTTCTAGTTTTTTTTTTTTTTTTTTGAATCGGACCGGAACTTCGGTTCGGATTCAGGATGTTCAATTTTGATTAAAATGTCGAGACCTACTTCTTTTTATTGGAGTATAGTGCTCTTTATCCCTTCACCTTTTGAATCATTTCTCTATGTTAACATTGTTCTATCTACTTACAGCTAAATGCATTTATGGTGCAAATTGCATCAACAACTTATAGGATCTTTATTGCATTATCACGTTCCATAATAATGCAAAAATTACGATTGAAAAAGAATGCTATTGAGAATGTAAAAATGGCAATTAAAGAAGTTTATTAAAATCAAAATAATACAAAAAAGAAATGTTATTAAAATGTAAACATTACAATCAAAGCATGATTTGGATACTAAAATTGTGACAGTAAATGAATGCTATCTAAAAGATTTTTATAGCACTTTATAATAACATTCTCTATAATAGAAAGTGATGGATAGCAATTTTGATGTGCTATGCTTTAGTAGTCTCAAATAAGGCTTGTAGGCCTGCCCCCTTTTTAGCCTGTGATTCACTACCGAATCAAAGAAAAGGATGGATCAAGAGAAGGGAGGGGGGGTTACTACGAGCCCTCTACCCCATATATCTAACCAGCTCGTGTGGTTCATCGATTCCATCGACTAGACCTTTAGAGTGATTCAGTCGACACAAAGGTGTGCTTGAAGTGGAGGGTCTGCTATCCCTATTGGACTTGGCCCTTCCCCATAAAGCCCCACCATCGAGGCATAAACGCCCTCTTGCTACCCATATGCTAGGTGCCATCTTAACCTTCCCTAACAAGGATCGCTCCCATACGCATTCACGATCTACCTCTTCAACTGTGTATCGATCGTAAGGCGGGGTGTTTAGTGTAGAAGTGGAAGGATGTACCAAGTGGTAAACTCTAAAGCATGTGTGATTTTTAAGTTGAAATGAGTACCAATCAAGAGCTATTGTTGTAGCTAGTTGTGCCACATTCTTATCGAGCAAGGAGTACGAAAATATAATTCTTAACATGCTGGGATCTAGAGCCACATTTAGAAATAAATATTAACTTCAATTAGAGCAAACACACTTAGCATTTCACGTACATAAACACACTTAAGAGAGAGAAAAAAAAAAAAGACAAGAAAGTAACATCTTCTTGCATCCTCTCACATGAATACTAGAACAAACTTCACCCAACCACATCTCTAACGATGACAAATTCATATGAAAATGTAATAACAACACACCACACTTGATTTTTCTTACTTTATTTAATATAATTCAATACACACGAGAAATAGAGAACTCAATACTTCGCAAGATGGTGAGTCTCAACATCTACGGTGATATCAATGTAGTATGCCAACCATGAAATTGGATGCGGAACATCTTCATGCAACATCTCATACTCCAAAGTCCATGTAACATGGTCGATCTCATCTTTCGTTTCAACATGAACAGTAATGGTGAATGTCTTGTAGAATTCCATCACATCTCCTTCAAGAACCTTTACAACCAATGCCTGTTTCTCTTCATCAATAGAATCAAGCACCATTTTTGCACTCTGCTGTTTCCCATCATCTATACAAAAATGCAAATTTACTTAAAAGTAATTAAGTTCAGAAACAAAAGTATTTCATATTCCTCAAAGTTGAAAATAAGCAAGTTTTTATTTTGATAGTAAGTTAAAAATAGTAAGAAAAAAAAGTAATATGTCTTACCATGAGAATATCTGAAAATAATGACGCAGCCGACTTTTCCGAATTCTCCTTCAACCAATTCACAAGCATGTACCTTTCCAACACAGGCATCGGATAACTGGTGAGGATTATGCCTGAAAAATTCATGAAACACATCTCCACCAGCCTCAAACTCTAACTGCGCAATTAACTTACCAGTCAATCCCATTCTTGGTTATTTAACGCAATGAAAATGAAGTTCTAAATGTGAGATATTGTGAGGCAGAAAACTTTCAAACCCTCTCGTGATTTTATAACCTAATTTTTTCAACTTTTTTTTTTTTTAATTTTTTTTTAAGTTGACAAGTGAGACCTTAAATGGCAGGCAATAATTATTGTTTTTATTCGATACCCTATGAAGATATATTCTATGTTGCACCAAATTTCAAAAGGTTTTGAGTTCTTCTTTAGTTCCTTCTTACTTTTTAAAGTTAAAGATCGTGTTTGTTTGGTTTCGCTAAAAATTAATTATAATAATACATCTCGTAAAATTCATTGAAGTTACCCACTTATCTAACACTTATTTGTATCGACTTATAATTTTATCAAAAAAAGAAACTCATTCAAAGACAATGACTTAACCACACATTTTGTAGAATCGACAATTACCCACTTATCCATTACTTATTTATACCAACTTATAATTTTAAAAAGACAGCATTTAACAAAGCCTTAACTTTATAATAACTTTTTAAGTTTTTCAAACTGGCACCAACTGAAAAATGAAACCTAAACATAGGCATTATTCGTGAGCACGTGAAAAACGATTCAATAATTGAAACTCCCACAAAACTTCTGTAACATGGAAATGAAGTATTTTTTTTATTCTTACCAATACAAAATATATGAATAAGTTGAAATCACTTATGACTTTTACACAATTTATTATTATTATTTTTGTTACACGACCTTTATAGCCCAAAACAGAATGCAGTTTATAATAATAAATTTGGTTAAACATGGCACTTAATTTTGCAATATACTTAGGAATGACTTAATTCTGAGCTACAGGCCGACAGCCCTTGAACTGAAAAAAATATTAACATTTTTCTGATAAAATTTAGCACCAGTTTGTTTGGGGTTCTATCTTAAAAGGTCAATCTTATTAAGAGGAGTAATCAAATCCTTTATAAGTTGGTTTATGTTTACATCTTTATTCGATGTGGGATTTTATCCCTTAGCATGTCCCGCAAGATGGTGGCTCGTTTGAGCAGACCAATCTTGAAATCCGTAGCTCACTTTTTAGGGTTTTAACCTGATCGAATTCCTCGTTAGAGATTAATGGACTCTGATACCATGTTAAGATTTGATGTTCTATATTAAAAGGTCAATCTTATTAAAAGGAGTAACTCAATCCTTTATAAGTTGATTTATATTTACATCTTTATTTGATGTGAGATTTTATCCCTTAACAATTTCCAATTTTTAGCTCATTTTAATAGATTTTCCTACCATTGCAAATCTTCTCTAGCCATTTTTTTTGACTTTTTCTCTCACAATGCATCTGAAAGTTTGAAAAAAAAGGGTAGAAAAATTAATTCTTGTTGACAAATAATGGGAAACAAACAGGGTTTTAATTATCTAAATATATGAAAATTTTCCAGGTAAGAACGAGGGCCAAGTACAAATCTAAATAACTTTCCAGGTAAGAACGCCCAAACGTTGCTTGGAATCACTCCTTTTGTAAAAGAAAGCATAAAATTCTTTTTCTTCAATCAAGCAATACATCAATCCATCAAAGCATCACCTTTTGATTAGAGGATAAACATTACAACCGTGCTACATTCACAGATTCATAGAAGCTCTACAGATACACACATGAGAGGGGCGGGAAAAAAATCAAATAATTTTTTAATCAGGTGGGTCCAGCTCGGGACCCACCTCATGTGAGGGTCGGTAACACTTCCCTCTGTACATGTGCATTAATCCTAAACCTTATGGCCATACATTCGTTTTCAAACTACTACTATTTCAATCATTTTCTTTGGCATACAAATAAAAAAAATAAAAAAATTGAAGGAATTAATGTTACGTGCATGAAGATTCGATTTGGTACACTGTGATGGATATAATTGAATAATTCACTTTATCAAAAGAGTTATATTGGATGATTTTTTGTGGCTTTTTTATTTAAAGGTTTTGGATATTCCTCGTTCTCAGTTTTTCCCCATAAAATTTGACAATATTAAAAATTAAATTGTTTATTTTTCTTACTTAGAAAAAAATATTTTTAAATCTATTTTACCTTATGAAACACGCGCAAGCCATCTGGATAATTCCCATTGTCTTCTTTCTCGAAATTTTGAATATCTCTTCGGGTCCTTTCGTTCACTACACTTTTAAAATTTTGACATTTTGAAATTAAATAAAAATACAGTAAGGACACGTGACTCCCATTATTAAAGTTGGAAGATTATTGTACTTAAAACTAATAATTGAATAAGTGACATGTGACCTGTGTTGAGAAAGTTGTCAAAAAAAAAAAAAAAGTTCAAAGGTAAAACCATCAATTGCAATTAAAGGAAAAATAATTCAATCATCCTACATTGTCAGTAAAATTTGACATCTTCCGTAACGGAATATCATATGGTATTTTATCATTTGACTGTTTTAAAACAATCAACTTTTATTCACATGGTATAAAAAATTCAATGTATAACATTTTTTTTTTCGGTCTTTTAATTTCATCCTTACCGCCAAATAAACTCGAATCCAGCTCAATCACCTTGGGCAGTCAAGTTATGGAAGAGAATCAGGTCAAGTTTTTGTTATAAGTTGATCATAATTGCTGTAATTTGCTTTTATATTCAATACGTGACAGAGAAAAATTTGAAAGCTTAACATCCTAGTATTTTATGTTCTATTTGTTGTTTGTACAAAGTGTAGAATAGTTGGATTTGGTTGCATTTAGGTTATTTTTTTCTTGTGATATGTGAGGATCTGGGTGAGCGAGAGATTTTATAAGATTGTAACAATGGTAATAAAGAACTAAATGACATTATAACCGATCATTGATGTTAAGGCATTTCGAACTATCTCAATTCATGTCTTCTATTGTATATTGATGATGCATCTCTCACTAAGGAAGGAGTTAATATCTTGGCGAATGGGTTGGAGGATCTTAATAGTAAAATAAAGGAAATTATCATTGGTAATGGTATTGAGCGGGTATCCACGGGACAAACAAGTATTGAAGAGTGTGTATGCATCAACGAACTACCACAAGTAAAAGCAAAGGGGTGTTGGAAAATATTAAAAAAAAAAAAAAAGCAAAAGAAAAAGTCGTGAATAAAGAGAGTTTGTCATGGATGTGGACTTTGTAGCCAATAACACGATAGGTGAAATTGTCCAAAATTACTTTTAAAATACTTTTTATTTGATCAAATCCTTTGGATGCATTTATTATTTTCATTTAATGTTATCCAAATGACGAAATTCCCCATGGTTTACTTTTTGCAACTTATATATTTATTAGTGAATGACCATATACTTATGTAGCTATAGTTATTATGACTATTGTATCACTTACAATCCTAATTCTTTCTATAAATATGGAGTTTTATTCTCAATGAATTATACACAAGTTTATTGACTTATTTGTTTTTTTTTCTTCTTCGCTTTTTTCCTAGTTTATAACACGTTATTAGCACGAAATTATAGCCAATTTGAATTCCTTTTTCTGCTCACAAGTCTCTAGCCAGTTGAGATAAAAAAAAAAAACAATTTTCCCTTCAATAAAAAAAGACAAGAAGTTCTAGACAATTGAGTTTACAAAGAAACTCTTCTTTTATACTCAAGGGAAATGCTAGTTTTATCTTAACTTTAAATGCATAACAAAGCGGTATAGTTATTCGAACTGATTTTATCGATTTGACTCTACTAATTTGTGATAGATAAATATTTGTTTGAATGTAATTTTTTTTGTTCAATATTTTAGTAAAATATTTCAGAAGAATATCGTATTATTATTTTTGAAAATAAAAAATATAAATCAATATAATAGAAGAATATTGTTGTGTTGCATGAAAATGAATATTATATTTGTATTATTTTATTGCTTGAAGAAGCACAAATTCAAACATAGAATATTTAAAAAAGTAATATATTTTTGCATATCATATTCTTGACGAATTTTATGTCGATATTCTTAGTGAAAAAGACTATTTAAACATATTCTAGAGAAATATTGTGTTAATACTCATGAATAAATATAAACCTTATACATCTTAAAGTTCTAAATAATATTTTATGGTTGATTCCTAAATAAAAAGTATATGAAATTATACAAATCAATATTCTATAAGAACATTGGATTGATACTCGTGAAAACACATGACTGTATATACTATGAAAGAATTACATTATTATTTCGAAATCAATAGTGTAGAAATTCGTAAAATCTGGACAACTTGTACAACTGTGATCAAAACGTTGATATCTCAGTGTTCTTCGATTTGATCATCGTGAAATTTGGACAACAAGTTCATAACTCATAGTTCTTCAATCCAATAATTATTATTAAAATCCAATGGTTCACTCGTGAGAATTCTGCACATGAACAATAGTTAATTTTTTGCGAAAGAAATTCATTGATTGACAGTCCTAAGGTTAAAATATATTAGAACGCCATATACAAAACTCATCAATTCTTATCCACAAGTTTATATATTCTTTTGAATTGATTGTTTAGTATAAAAATTGCATATTATTTTAATTATACAAATTATATAATTACATTAAATAATTATTCTAGTGCACACATCCACATATTAATTCCATTTGTTAAACTGCCACGATTTCTTTAACTGATTATTAAGTATAGATTATAATCATTATACTAGTACATTCAAGTTTTGTATTTGATTTGCATGTTATAATTGATCACAACATAAAATATATTAGTTGTACTTATTTAATTAATATGTTTAATTTGTTGTTGTGCCCCATAATCACAACGTTATATTATTCTGAAATAATATTATTTGTTTCTAGAGAACATGATATTACAATTTCAATATTTCAAAAGAATATTGACGTATTAGTCCAGAGGAAACATACTTTTATTTTAAATTAATATATTAGAAGAATAATCAGTTGTTGTGGAACGAAACACGAATAAGATATTTAAAGAGTTAATTACCCCAATAGTCACTGAACTTTACCGAAAGTTTCCACCAGGTTACCGAACTTTAAAAATTACGTGGTTAGTCACTGAACTTTTGAAACTGCAACCCCATACTGAACTTTAAAAATCACTTCATTCATCGCTGAACTTTACAAAAGATTTCTACGGGGTCACTAAACTTTGCAAAAAGTTTTCCAGATGGTCACTGGGAAACTTTTTGCAAAGTCCAGTGACGAATGTGATGATTTTTAAAGTTCAGTGATGGATATGGTTGCACTTTCGAAAGTTCAGTAACTAACCACGTAGTTTTAAAAGTTTAGTGATCCGGTGGAAACTTTCGGTAAAGTTCAGTGACTATTGTGGTAATTAACCCGATATTTAAATATTTCAAAAGAATATTCTAGAATTGTTTGAATAAAATTATACAAATCAATATTCTAAAAGAATATTGTGTTGCTCTACAAGAAGCACAATTCGATTATTTATTAATATTCTTGAAAAATATTATATAGTTATTTTTAAGAATCACAAATTTATACCCTTCAATGTAAATATTGTATTAATCCAATATTGTATTAATCCTGAAGAATTTTAATTTTATTTAAATTACTTCTAAAGAAACAATAATTTGTTTATACCAATTTTTAAGAAGAATATTGTTTTGAGATTCCAGAGAGTCATTATTATGCGATATGAAGGGAGAAACATATGATTGCTAGTAATTTAATATCCACTAAATAAAAGAGAAATCTACAACGTTTCTAACAATGTTTCTTAATTGATATACTATACTAATATTAGTACAATTGAAATAAACATTATATTGAATCAGAAGTTCAATATCTCTTATGTTTTATTGTGGCATGTCCAGTTACACTATCACTTAATCAATAATGATGCAAAATGATAATTGAAATGGACATTTAACTAAAAAAGAAGATTTTTCAATCAAAGAATTCATATATGATGTTTGTTTTCTTTATTGAAAATTTGTCATTAATCATCATTAGCTAAAATATGGACTGAATTCCTTATATTTTTGAAAATTAATTACAGTGATATATGAGACTCTGTCATCCTCTGTGTTGATCATCTAGATTTATTTATATCTAATGGATATGATACAGTTACTAATGATTGCATAGTGTGTCGCAATATGAAGTTTGCAATATTATTGTTCAAATTTTCAGATTGTACAATTAATACGGTGTCTTGTTAATGTTAATGAGCCTAATATCAACATTTTAATATGTGTTAGTTGGGATGACGATAAATGGTTTAATACTATTATTTATTAAACGTCTTCAATTAATTTTTGAACCATTATTATTAAGAACAAAGTGCTTCCTACTTTGTCTGGTGAGCTATTAGCATCGTGCCACTATCAAAATTTTATTTTGCTATAATTAACTTGTGGTCAGAGCCTAATTTTTCATCTAATTATTTTAATAGTGTAATATATTTTAATAGTGTAATATAAGTACAATTGATCTATTACAATACAGTGAAATGAAAAGTAAAAAATGTTGAGAATAAATACAAAATTTGAACCTTTCTACAATATCCCAAACCATAATGGGTGATATTTTATAACATGATTTGCTGATTATCAATTTGACTAAAGAATTATTTCAGCATTTGGGGAGGAATTAAGAAACTAAAAAATTATATACACCATTATATTATCTAGATCCCCACAAAAGACAGTTCGAATAACAATTTCGAAGGATAATTCATTTAGATGCATTTATCGATAAAAAAAGATCAACAATATCTCTCACGCCAGTTTTAAATGTTTAAACTCGAATTGACGTCATGTGAGGACAATTCGTTAATATTATATATAATATATCTATGGAAGTTTGAAGCGTGAATGCATTCGATTCAAGGACAAAAATCTTTAAAAGAAAATGGAATATATAAGGAAGATGGTCCTATTTAAAAAGCATATATTTTCAGAGCATATATAGACATAACTAATTATAAAATTTCAAAAGAAATCATGTCTTTGAAATATATCAAAATGTTATGTCATTATGGGATTGAAATAGAATCGAAAAGAAAAAAAAAGTTGTCGACAACACTTTTATACAGGTTATATTGCTTCATATTATGATTAACGAGGATATCAAATAAATTTATTAGAGTATATTGATCGAAGAAATAATTGGTCAAATAAAAGAACGTAATCCTAATAAAATTGAATTCACTTAAGAAACTTGAAGTTTTTGGACTTGCTGTCCGAAAATTTAAAAGTGTAAACATATACGAAAAGTAAATAAGAAAAATGAAGTCGTATCAAGTAATGCATGACTTTTAACATAATAAATTTTACAAAAATAGTGGTCGATGCAATCACAAGTCCATATCTTGTAATATTGATAATGCACGAGATTTGAAATGCAATTATAATCAATTCTTCGGGCATAACTATTAATGTTATCCTTGAAGTATTTAATATGCATGAAGCATACAATTCAAGTGATATTATCATGAGGAGAGCAAATACACATAATTTTTTTTCCCTTTGACCAAGATTTTGTCTCATCGAGTCTTCATGACAAGGTTTTTAATAAGACAACTTCTGTAGCGTACTCAAAAGAATAATGTATTATTTTTCCTTCATTAAATTTTTTTAATAAGGTTTTAAATAATCATATTCTTTTTATAGTGAATGTCTATAACCTATAAGACATTAACCTCAAAATAACATTTTTATATATTTCAAATTGCATACGACTCTCGAAGAGAATAACAATAAAATTTGTTTTTCAATGGATCATCATAATGGCTAAAGTCAAACAAGGCTAGATGAATATCTTATATGAAGATGATATTGCATGGATGCTATAACAAGATAACATGAGACATATCAAAATTGCAATATTGAAGATATTGACATACAAAACATAAATGATTCAATACAAAAATTTTCATTTATTGAAATTAGGGGGAGTATTTGTACTCTTTTTCATTAACCACGTTTTGTCCCATTGAATTTTCTTGACAAGGTTTTAACGAAACAAATATTTTATAATATGCCATTCAAAGAGGAGTGTTGGAAATTATATGTTTATTAGTGAATGATTTTTATACCCCCGCAACCTTAGTTATTATGACTATTGTATCCCTTGTAGCCTTAATTCTTCGATATAAATATGAGATTTTGGTTTTCAACGAAATACACAAAAGTTTATTGATTTCATTGTTTTTCTTCTCTTTTCTCTTTAATTTATAACACAACTTTCATATAAGTCATTATGTGAATATTTGTGATAAATTATTGATGAGTACATTGATTGGAATCTCAACTTTTTAATACTTCGAAAAAGGGATAACTTATTTTGATAACTTATTGCAGGGAAAGAAAGAGGGATGAACGAAGTGACCAATCCAAACAAGATGGCTGTGAAAACCAATTCAAAATTTTGAGTACTGCTGGAGAGCTCAGAGGGTCACAAGCTTAATTGTGCAGTGAGGTTTGGCTTTAAGACCTCCAACAATGTAGCTGAGTACGAGGCGCTTCTAGCAAGCCTCAGATTGGCCAAAGAAATGCAAGTAAAAAACTTGGCAGTTCGCAGCGACTCCCAGTTGGGTGTAAGCCAGGTCAATGGAAGTTTTGAGGCCAAAGATAAGGGCATGGCAACGTATTTGAAAAAGGTCGTAAACATGCTCCATGCTTTGAAAAGTTTGAGCTGACCCAAAACCCAAGAACAGAGAACATGCATGCGGATGCCCAGTCAAAATTGGCCAGTAGCAATGACTTAGAATCGCTCAAAATTATACTGATTGAATAGTTCCCCAGACCCTCCATAGCCAAAGTAGAAGAGGTGATGTGGATTGAAGGAACCCCACAATGGATGCAGCCTATTACAGCTTACCTCAAAGATCACATATTGCTAGAAAATAAGGAAGAGACACACAAGCTCAGACGAAGAGTCGCCCACAATATGCTCTAGGACGAAGTACTTTACAAAAGAGACTTTTCATCCCCCCTCTTACGGTGTACTGGACGGGAAAACGCTAATTACGTCCTACGAAAAATCTACGAAGGAATCTGTAGTAACCACACAGAGGGCCCAACATTGGCTCAGAAAATACTAAGGCAAGGGTAATACTGGCCAACTTTGAAAAATGATGCTGTACAATTAGTGAGAAGGTGCGACAAATATCAACGTTTCTCCTCCATTCAAAGACAATCATCCCAAGAGTTGACCATAGTATCCAGCCCCTGGCCGTTCGCCAAATGGAAGGTCAATCTAATAGGCCCCATGCCAAAAGGGAAGGAAAGTGCAAGCTATACGATTGTCGTCATTGATTATTTCACTAAATGGGTTAAGGCAGAACCGTTGGCAAAAATAACTGAAGTGAACACTTCTAAATTCATATGGAAGAACATCATATGCCGGTTCGAAATCTCCCACTCAATTGTCAAAGACAACGAGCGGCAGTTCGTCAATAAAAAGCTCAGAGATCTATGTGACGAATTGGGTATCAAAAAGCACTTCTCCTCCCCTCACCACCCCCAGGCAAATGTCCAAGTCGAGGTAGTCAACAAGACTATAAAGCACCTCTTGAAGAAGAAACTTGATGCATCGAAGGGGCATGGGTGGACGAGCTCCCCCATGTGTTGTGGATGATCCACACCACTAGCCGAACTGTTACGGGAGAAATCCTCTTCTCCATGACATACGGGGTCGAAGCCATGAGCCCAGTCGAAGTGGGTCTTCATTCTCCTCGCCGCTTACAATTCAACGAAGTATCCAATGATGAGATAAGGTGATGCGAGCTCAATTTCCTTGAAGAAAGGAGAGATGATTCACAAATTAAATTGGCCTCCTATCAAAGAAAAATGGCGAGGTACTACAGCGCCAAGGTCAAGAAGAAATCGTTAAGGAGAGGCGATCTTGTGCTCAGAAGGGTTTTTCTATCTTATAAAGATCCTGGCGTTGGCACATTGGGTCCGAATTGGGAAAGTCCCTACCGCATATCAGGTGACGTTAGGCCAGAGACCTTCTTAATTGAGAACTTAGATGAGAAGGTGCAACCCCACCCTTGGAATGTTGAATATCTAAGAATGTATTACTAATAAAAGGCCCAGATCATTGCTCATGTACTCGTTGTGATCGATGCAAGTATGTACCTTCTATTGTTAACTATGACAAGCTCATACAGTATGATCGTTTATCAAAGTACAATTATGGCGAGCCCATAAATTGTTGACTCACTAATTAAAAATGACAAGCTCATATGTTNCGAGCCCATAAATTGTTGACTCACTGATTAAAAATGACAAGCTCATACATTTTTATCGTTTATCAAAGTGCAATTATGGCGAGCCCATAAATTGTTGACTCATTGATTAAAAATGACAAACTCATACATTATGATCGTTTATTAAAGTACAATTATAGCGAGCCTATAAATTGTTAACTCACTGATTAAAAATGACAAGTTCATACATTATGATTGTTTATTAAAGTACAATTATGGTGAGCCCATAAACTGTAAACTCGCTAATTAAAAATGATAACCTCATACACTATGAATGTTTATTAAAGGGAAATTATGGCGAGCCCATAAATTATTAACTCACTGGTTAAAAATGACGAGCTCATACATTCTGATTATTTATTAAAGTGTAAATGTGGCGAGCCCATGTCTCCATCAACGATTAATATTCAACGACTAGTTCATTAGTTAGATACGACGAAGCTCGTACATCATTATTACCCGTCGAGATCAGCTATGGCAAGCCCATAAACCGTTAAACACTTAGCAACATTTTTGAAGATTAGCTTGTTAAGCTTGGAGAGCTCATATTCCTTAATCAAATTGAGAGTTGGAAAAATTCATTCATTCACTTAAATCAAGTTCATTTACAAGGAGAGGGGGGGATGAATTATTACAAAAAAGTTACAAAAATGGAGGCCTGTCCTAAGAAGCAGCAGCGTTATCCTGCTAAGGCTCTTCAGAAGCATCTGTTTCTTCCACTGAATCCTCGACTTCGTTGGCGGGAGTGGACGACTCAGCAGACATGAACTCTCTCTTTATGATAGCTAAATCTAATAGAGGATGCAGATCGGCAAGCCTTGCAAACACTTCATTGTATACAACTCCCTGTCAGTATATGTCGAGCCCATCATACTCAGCTGTCTCATAGAAGAGGGTGACGTATTCGTTCAATGCTGCCGTCCCTGCCTCACTTAACTGCTGCTTCAAATCAGGAGCCTCTACAGTCAGCTCTTCGACTTTAGCCTTTAACTCCCCATTTTCCTTGTTGGCCACCTCCAAGGCTAAAAAAGCTATTTTCTGCAAATTGTCAGAATTCTCCACCCGCTTTGTCAGAGCATTGACTTCAACTTTGTAGAGGTGGACTTCCTTTTTCTGCTCGTCATTTTCTTTGGAAAGTGCCTCCACTCTCGACTCAGCCTCAGCTTGCCTTACCTTGGTGGCCTCAATGGCCTCATTGGTTGACGACGTCTCAGCCTCAGCCTTAGCCTTGTTCATTACAGCCTAGATGTTTGTGGCCCTCTGAAGGAACTCTTTATTGAGGCCCTGCAGTCGCCTCATTTCCATTAGTACGTTCAAGAAGAAGCCTTGAGAATGAGCTTGCAGGGTGAGTTCGGCCTCCACCATGTCCACAGCATCACAGGTCTCCGCATACGAAGAGTATTTATCAGTCCAGTATTTATGATGGACCCTCGTAGCCCATTGGACTTCAGCAGGGAACATTCCCATCACTGGGGAGGCTATTTCATCAGCCCTCCCACCAAAACATTTTGGGCTTTTCCTTCAGAGGGGGCACTCCTAACCTCCCTAACCCTATTCCTCTTCACGAGGCTTGCCTCTTCTTCAACGACCTCCTCCACATCAATAATTTTCACTGAAGAAATGGGCTCAGCAACAATTGGACGCCGAAATGACTTCCCAATGGTTGATCGACGTTTAGGGGGAGGGGGAGGCCTATCATTCTTCTTCAGCACCAATTTTCTATTCAAGGGCTTTTCCATTGAAGGTTCGACGTCCTCTTTATCCCATTTCTCTTCTTTTTCCCTTTCTTCTCCAGGGGAAGCGGTGGGTTCGCCTTGGATAAGTGGGTCAACACATCCCGTTGATGCTTATAAGCGGTGGAAGAGGAGCTCATGGGCTGTTTCTTCTTCGCCTCTCCGAGGCTTTTCATAAAAAGTATGTCAGGTTTGATATACCCATTTTTATCGTACTGACCTGTAAACCATAAAAGGATGCTGTCAGATGAACATCAGCAAAGTAGAACCTCCAAGATGAGCAAGTATGAGTTGCTTTACCCTTGGTAATGATTAGCTGATGTGTAACGAAGAGGGTTCATTTGGTAACTATATTCTTGAAGTGCCTCTTCTCTGCAGGTAGCTCATAAATGGCCCACTCCGACGGTTCGAGTTCGAACCGATTAACTGCAGCTGGACAAAGCATACATCAGAAATAAAGAATCAAAAGTAATGACGTAAAATAAACATTGCTGTAACTAGGTCTACATTCACTATACTTGTGATACTGGGTCGGCACGGTTATCTCCGGGACCGCATCTCCCTCCATTGTCTACCAATGACCCCTAACCCAAAATCAAGACGACTTCCAATTCTTGATAGAGGTTGGAGTCCCCAAAATGAAAGGAGAGTGCGAGCCCCATGGGTTAATACAATACCACCCCTTACAGTCGCTCCTCCCACTCGAGGTTGGAAAAGAGTCTGGAAAACGTGGGGAGGCATATCCTCACCAAGGGTGGCCTCTTTCCAAAGAAGGAAGGCCCCTGCTAATTGGCTCCATGCGTTGGGTACTAGTTAGGTAGGGGCTAAATTATACTGACTAAGGATATATCTGAAGAAGGGGTACATGGACAACCTCATTCTCCTGCCTGGGATGGCCTCAGGCCCTCTCCTATGGGGTTGATACGAACATTTCTATGTTATCTGGGATCTTATTCCTCTCTCAAAAGGTCTCTAATTCACTCTCCTTTATATTTGTTGGTCACAAGGAGGCCCCTCATCTAATGCTAGTGTATGGGGCCCTCTGGAATCATCCATGCACTATGAGGGCCCCCCATTACCTCGATGATCCATTCAGTAGGAATAACTGGAGAAATACCCACCTCGGCACAAATTAATGCCATGTTTGCCCCAGAAGACCCCTCAGACACATTCTTTTTCGAAGAAGAAGCCATCTAACTTAACAGATGAAAGAAATACTTCGACAGTAATGGATACTTACGCAAACTCTAAACATAAGTTCCAGAATGCTTTGAAATGAGAAAGACCAAAGTTGTTCGTTGGTGATAGCAGGGAAATGCTAAGATAAATGGGAGTATTTTCAGCACTCAAGGTTTGTAATTTTCGCAAAGTGAAGAAAGGGAGAAAAAATAGGTTTTCAGGCTTTTATATATGCGTAGTGAATGAACCCTCACCGTTGGATCTTCCTCCACTTTAATCTGGGCCATCCACCTGTAGTCTCATCTATCACGTTAAAACCAAAGGGCGCTTGCTAAAAATTCAAATCAAGGGACCGGATGAAGTCGTGCTGAACATGCACCATAAACTCGCGTAAGCCTCGCCAGATGTAAAATATCATCATCATTAATGCGCACGTAGCTCGAGCCTTGAAAATTGTCACACCACCCAGTTTTTTTTATTGGGAATCAACATGCCTTTCAAATCATTAGAGCACGCAACCTAGCAGACTTCAGCTACTAAAGGGCTCGACATATGCTTCAAGGGCCTCGGCTAACATCTTTCAGCCTTATCACAAGCTTCAGCTACTAAAGAGGCTCGACATATGCTTCAAGGGCCTCGCCTAGCATCATTCAGCCTTATCACTGGCTTCAACTATCAAATAGGCTCGCCCTCTACTTCCAAAGCCTCGCCACATATGCCTCAGCCTTATTACAGGCTTCAATTATCAAATAGGTTCGCCCTTTACTTCCAAAGCCTCGCCACATATTCCTCAGCCTTGTCACGAGCTTCAACTACCAGAATCTTCTTCTTTTTTTAGAGTAGAAAGTCCACACATTATATAAATAATCATACCTGGACTTCAGAGAAGGTTGTTGCTCATAAGATAAACTAAAGGCCGCAGTAGCACTAGTTAAGTTACGTGGCAGACAGTTTGGAGGCCCACGCCTTACACAACGACACAGACGACCCAATTATATAAAGGCAACCTTGTTGAGATGTGGACGACCCAATTAGGCATACCCCTCATGTAGGAATTGGTCTTAATGAGGCGATTACAAGATCCTTGACAGATTTTATGTTGAATGATTAACAAGACAATTCACTGTCATCGTCGCCTCTGCACACCTATATGGTCAAATCCAAACTGCCAAGCTAGGCCTTATGGATACTGTTAGGTTTTTAGTATTGACGATTCTGTGGACAAAATGACTAATTTGTAACGGTATTGTAAAAGTCAAGGACCTAGGGTGCAATTTGTACAAGTTGAGTTATGAGGTCTAGGGTTCGAGCATAAAAAGAGGAGACACGGTGCCGCCTTTTCGCTAGCCTATCGCCTGGACACTACTCGAGTGACAAAAACAGAATGTCTGTTGCTCGAGCGAGTGTGTCGCCCGCCTGTCGCTAGCTTATAGCTCGAGCGACAGGTCGATCCGAAAAACACTAATTGTTGTTTTGAAGTATTTTTTCCTGCCTATTCAACCTAATTACTCTCTCCTATAAATATCCAAGCCTATGCACGAAATTCGTGTGGTTGTTTTATTGTGCCTCTTCTCTATAACACTTCTATATTATTATCTGAAGAGTCAAGAGCTTGTTCATGTATTGATAAAACCACATATTGGGGGAAAAGCATCAAATCCATTGAATCCAAAAAACCTACTTTCTAAACATCCTTAGGAAGGTATTTTCTCAGTTGGACTTCAGAAGTTTCTGGAGGTTGAGAGAGGTTGGACACAAGCGTAGGAAGAAGAACATAAATAAGTGATTTCTAGGTATCCACTTGGAAGAGAC
>CAIGRT010181170.1:0-12339 GCA_903798405.1 Fraxinus platypoda
GGTTTCTTGAAGTTCTTGTTTCCTGATTAGTATTGTTAACTTTAGCAGATATATTTTTGTGTTGTTTTTTGTGCTAATCAGTTTTAACTCCTCCCAACAAACCACATGCATGAAAATGAAAGGTTAATATCATATCATATTACTTAAATATGAATCCATGTACAAAACTGAGTAAGCTTACATTCAAACTTGTCTTCCTTATAATCAGCATCTTCGATTGCTGTCAAATGAAGGGAGGTCATATTTGGCAGAAGTCCATCTTTCACCTGAAACAGAGCATGGTATAATAATAAAAATCTTTACAGATTGAATTGGATAGCTCTAAAGAACTATTTTATCTATGTGCTGCTTGTTAGAATTAGGAACCAATCCCGTTAAACCATGAGTCTGAAATGTTTGAGGCAACTTACCAGCCACTTGGCAGGAGCGTACAGGACAGTGTTCAACATGTTTTCAGAGACCAAAAAATAACATGTCCACTCAGAAATAGTTATACAACTTAAGCAACTGGTAGTTCAATCTCCGCAATCTTTCCTTTAAGAACTGTTGTTATGGCAACGACAAAAGTAGGAGAATTGACCCCATACGACTTATCAACTATGAAGTATAAACTATGAAGTATAACGAAGAAATTCAATAGAATTGAGGATTTTTAGGATACACAGAGGACTACCACTTGAGAAATTGTTAAGCTTTACAATTTTGTCAGCCATATTAGCCTTGCTGGAACATTCGACCTGGATGTGAAAGGCAAAGCAGTATCTACGACAACCTCAACTGTAGTACAAGAAAAGTTCCAACTGATCAATCTCTACATAAAGTTTAGAATTCTTCAGCTAATCGTAATTTGGCAGAATAAACTAAAACCCCATCGCATAGGATAAGAAGACAAGCTTCATGCTCAGCTTCATCAAAAAGTAAAAGTTCTAGTAAATCAGGATTGTATTCCATTCCAATGAGTTAGCTATAAAATAAACCGTCCTCCTTATTTTAAGGGACACAATACAAAGTTAAATAATATTCTCTTGCATTTCTTTATCGACTTAAGCCGATGATACATCATTTGCTTATAATGAGCATCAGAGTAATCAAAATCCTTATTCTTAGGGACACAATACAAAGTTAAATAATATACTCTTGCATTTCTTTATCAATTTAAGCCAATGATACACGATTTTCTTATAATGAGCATCAGAGTAATTAAAAGTAAAGCAATTTCGCTAAAGGTTGAAGTTGAAAACTTGCGAATTTTCAACTATTACACAGTATTAAGTAGAAAAAATCACCAATTCAACCAAATTTCCTATTGCTTTTAAAGTAACTTCGTGTCATCGACAAAAAAAAAACATTTGGAACCAACCCGAGGAGGCACATTGAGCGATACATCAAATGCTAGATTATGGCTGTTGTTTTCACCCATCTTTGTTTCAAACAAGAAAATGAAATATTAGTGCAATGCAGGACGAAAAATTAAGCTTAATCTGTGTTAATGAATGATGTTCTTTAAATTCGGTCCATGAAATTGCTAAATGGACCACTCTTCAACTGTATTTTACCAGTACTTTAAACTACTGACAAGAATTCTCACACAAACACACTTTTTAAAGTTTTGAAAAACACAAATGGTTATCAAGACATACCTCATATACTATTCTTTGTGTTTATATATCCGATAATGTTGAAAACCAACTGCTCGTCTGAATATGTGGTTCTAGCCGACGTATTTTCCGTAAATTATCCATTAGTATCAGCATCAAGATGAACGGGGATGTAGAAAATATTCATTATAACAAACATCAGGATAAATAGTTATTTTGTCTGATGAAACTGATTCTATTGAATATCCTAGAACGAAGTATTCTATGTACTTGAGCAAAAAAATTGCACAGTTTGGTCTGTAGAAGGAATAGTTTTATGTTAGACTAAATTAGTACCATCAAATTAAACAGAAAATAAAATATTATAGTAAGAGCTTGTTTGGGCGGGAGTTTAATCCAATTAAAATTGAAAATATAGCCGTTATTGGGTCCCACTCGTCTAATAAAAGTCAACAATAACGGCTAGTTTTTCAATTTTAATCCAACTTTAATCCTTCCCAAACAAGCTCTAAATAGTAAACTGTTTAAATGTTTACCCATTGTTTGCATAAGGTAGGTAAGGTATGATGTCGAACTCCATTTGTTTGTTTCTATATTTTCTTAAATCTCGCCTGTTGGAGGAAAAGTCTGAGTACATCAATAATGTTTGGACTAAAATGAACACTACATTTGCATGTGCCCTGACTTGTTCTGGTATGTGGACGTTGTGGCTACAATCATATATTTGGAATTTCTATTCTTTGAAATTAATAAGGAAAAGATGCCAACTATTGCATGGATATGAACACGAAATTAATAGATAATTGCACCCTATCCATGGACGACCAGCCATTGGCAGCTTGCCATTTATGTACTCTTGTAAAACGGTTAGATCCAGTGGATCACTACTGGCACTTCCTTCTTGTATGTTTAGTTGCCACATGATATGGCGATCATATTCATTTTCAAATATGAAATCTAGAATGACATATTTTTTAGAGACAAGGGTGCAACCATCATTAATGAGCCGCATCAATAGTCTTAACTCCAGCTCAATATTCTAATAGAATAAATAGATATAAATTAAATATATTAAGTATTGAATGAAATTGATTATGATTACTAAATTTTACTAACTGCAACATTCATATCTTGCGTTGTATCCATTATAGCTTTTAACATCTCTCTTCCGTAGATATTGCTAGCTCCATCATTCCAATATCCACTGTATAACATAATTTAAATTAGTTTTAAATAAATCAAATGAAAATTATAATATTCAAGTTAATAAATTATAATTAGATTTATTACTCAGATGGATTCTGTATTAGGCGATCTCTAATTGTTGTGTATCTGTCCATAGGATAGTCTTCTAAAAGATAACGTGTGGATGATGATGAAGACTGTATCTTTTTTTCCTTTTTTTTTCCTTTTGTCAATCTTTCAACATGTTCAATTTGATGGAATGTTGAGGGGCATTTTAGTTCATCACCACGAGTTGGATTTCGGACAGAAACACCTTACTGTAGGGAAGCTACTATGGCTTCCATGTTTGATTCCCAATCAGATAACTGGTTCAGCACATTCTTATTTTGTTGATCGATATAGGATTTCACGGAACCTAAACTGGTATCTACATAAGATTGCATGCCAGATTGTATGCTCTGGTACTGATCCTCTTGCCATTTTTACTATCTTTCCCTTCTTGCCATTTTTGATGTTGTTGAAATAATTGTTTTTGGTTTTCAAAAATTGCATGGTACTGTACTTAATGTTTTATTGATTCTTCAGTAGTGTGTGCTTTTAAGTCGTCGCACAAACAAGAGACATCTGACACTATATGCTGCTTATGCATGTTCAACATTTATTCTATTTCTTCTCTAGTTACATAGTTGGACTGAATATGAGCAGAATTGGGCCCAGCTCCAACTGAACTATATCTGATCGAAGTACTAGGAACAGTCCTTTGTTGTACATGCACGCTACCAGTGTTATCCAAGATTTGTTATGCTACATTTTGGAGTTCTTCGTTCACAATGCCATCTAACATACCATGCTGGTTGTCCAGCGGCAGTGAAAGAGTTCTTACCACTGTGTCTGTAATTCTTCCTCTGTAGGTTGTAACACTGCAAGTATTTCGATCTGTAATTGCAATGAAATGTTGAAATGATTTATTTTGAATTTCTTTTTAAAAAGAATAAAGAAACATAAATAAATGCACAATTTAATAAACAAACGTAATTAAATAATTAAATGCACATGTAATGTAATTGTGGATTCAAAAAAATCACAACTATTTTTAAGAACTTTTTGTTGTGAAAATGTAATATATTCAGGATAGAAATGGAATGTGCAAGATAATCAAAGTTTTCAATCTAAATTTAAAGAGTAAGGTAAAATAAAATAGACTAAAGAATGAACAATTCAACACCATTTAATAACGATAATCAAAAAGTTCCATTGATGATTAGTAGCAACTATACAAGCCGTTATCACTGGTGTTTGCATATTGTAAGATGAACATGCAAAATATGTAGAGCAAGCCATTTACAAGAGTCAGTTCTAACTACATATTTAGGCAGATTTACATAGGTAGGTTGCTTTTTTGTCAAAAAATATAAAAAAGATATACTATACAACTGCCTATTGGTAAGTTCATTTGGTACTCATTTTTTTTACTTTGGCTCTATTTCAGTATTTTCAGCCGGTGTTTGGAAGAGAGGTCATTTTGCATAAGGTGCAGTCATTTGTTTTATGTCTGTGGAAACTTCAGCATCTGTGTTGTGCATTTTGTTTGAACTGATGTTCATTTGAGTTGAATCCTTCTCATCCCTGCTGCTAACTAAAGGATTCACTTCAGTAATTGCATTCGAGGAATCCATATCAGCAATTGATGTTACAGGGTTGAAGACAAAGATGATTTCATATCGGTACTCAGGTGGATCCTTTTTTTGGGTACTTTTAGATAAAACGGCAACTCTGTTTCACAACTAGTTTGGGTAAGATTGCTCAACACTGTATATGGGTTATGTGATGGTTATAATGTACCTCGTTATAGTATATTTATGTGTGGGAAAAAGTATTTTGAAAAGATGTAGTATTTGGGATTTACCTGTTGGTAATGTTCCATTATTGTGTTGGCATTAGTTTCCAATAAGGCGTCTGTGACCTCATCGATGATGCTTGCATCCAATTGTCCATCTTTATCTTCCAGCCTACCAAAAGCATTTGCTCTGGAGATAAAATTGGTTTGAATTAGGTATGGTGTATTTTAAACGAAGTATTAGTGTTAGTAAATATGTAAATATATGTTTAAATGTTTTACCGGGGTTTAGCTCTTACATGCTCATACTTGCAGAAGCGCTACTTATGAATTTGTCCCAAGCCGGCAGTTGATGTTTTCTTGCAGTTACTGCAACACATATACCAAAATCTCCTGTTGCGTTGTAATAATTCTCCAATAGGCTTTGATCCAATAAAATTTTCTATGTTGAAAAAATGTATGTGTTATTAGATTATGAATATAGGCAAGAATAAGAGGTGTGTGGTGGTCTCATAATGATTAATGTAGAATATAGTGAAAAAATGCATGTATGCTATATATATTCAATAAAGGAGTTTAGAGATACCGCTAAATAGACTCTCAATAATTCAGCAATCAATGTGAATTTGTTGCCTGCAAAGGACGATAGCTTTGGTGGACTGATAGGAACAAATGGTTTCCGTTCTGTGAGTTATTCAAGGTTTTCTTTGTTTGCTAGCACTATGGGGAAAAGAATTATACAATTACATATAGAACACAAAATTTAGCAAAAAGGAGTAGTAAAAAAGTGTTTTAGTTATGTTTGAATACCACTCTCTGTAGTCTGTCACAGCCAACAATTCAACATTAATAAAGATATTGTTGTCGGCTTTAGTCGAGAGTGTAATCCCTATGAAAGAAAAAAAAAATACTATCTGTATTTATTTTTAATTTTATTTTAAATGAAATGATATTTTGAGATTGGAGTTACCATTGAAAGAAGAAGCTTTAAGATTTATGGCCCATATCACAGGTTTTGTTGGTAGGTTTTGAACAATGACAATGTACTCCCATTCGACAAAAGTGTCCCATAGAGTTAACATCATAGTCTGGAAGTTTTTACTATCAATATGACATCTTGAAGACTGGCTTGAGTACCAAAATAAGCCCGAATAATTTGTTTTTGTCGAACCTCTATGGCAACGCCAATAACATCTGCAAAAATAGAAATATTTCATCTGTTGTGTATTTCTATGTATTAAATGTTAGTACGAAAAAAATAACTATGGAATATTACATAGAAGTGATTGTTGTAAAGGAAGTATAATAGAGATCTTACTTATGTTTGTGTTTTTTGTCCATCTGATGTTTGAGTGCATGAAATGGAGTGAGCTCGTATTTCGAAAACAAGAGTTCAAGTTATTTTCATTGAGCTCTTCAACCTTTGTTCTTCCTGTTATATTCCAAATTTTCTCTTCAGTTGTACTTTTAAATTCACTTTTGTTATACTTAACCGTTGCATTTGAGATTATGTATGTCTTTCCAAGTGTGAGCGGATCACTAAGGACTGTAATATTAGAATCATATATTGTAGCAGTAACTCTGTTACCTTGTTCAATGTTAAGAAGAGATGAATATGTAAATAGAAAATATAGTTATAGTGAAAGGTGCAAGATTTTTGTAATTATCAATATGTAGTGTGACCTGCAAGTCCATGAAGATAAGATTTTGATACCGAGTTGTAGAGTTACGTGTAGTTTTTGGCACTTGTTTTCCTGCAACAATAAGTTTTGAAGACCAGTTCGTTTCCGATGTTGAAATTTGTGGGATAAGTTTGTAAGTTGCAGTTTGATATCTGCCACAGTTAAAAGTATAAAAAAAGTTGTGGTTAAGCATATAAAACTATAGTTGTATTTTATTTGGGAAATGTAAGGAAATTGTTAATGCAAAAGATGAAGAAAGAGTTGTAGATTAGAGATGTAAAAAATTACCAGTAGCAAACTGAAGTTTGAACTTCTGAAGTGCTGGTAGCTGTAAGTAAGTGATATTTGTAATAAGTTTGTATGCTTGCAGATGTAAAAATGAAGTATCGAGTGTAGCTATTTATAGAAGATTTATGGAGGAAGCCTATTTTAATATGCATATTTTGACTTTTCAATATATACTTGAGTGTTCTAAAGATAAGGATTGAAGTACAAATGAACATGTGTCAATTGTAAAATATCTCTGTTGTCAAAAGTAAGTGAAAAATTGCTGTAAAGTTGTTTTTTTTCCTGCAAATGGAAAATTTTCTTGTATATACCGTATGATAGTTTTTACTGCCAATGTATGTAGATGGTGATGGAACCTGGAAAAAATTCTAAGGGAAATGTTTTTTTTCTAAGGACACAGTCTTCAATTACACAGGAATATGAGTGAATGTAATTGTTGGTGCATTTGTGAAACAAATAATTGTATGTAGTAGGATTAAATTATTTTGCAGTATGTTGGTGAGTAATAGAATTTGTAAATGAATGAGGTGATTTTAAGAACAGATTACCTTTTATATTGCCTTAGCCTGAGTTTCGCACCCAGGCTTGATATTTAATGATAGTAATTGTACTCTTAGATCAAAATACTTGTGATTCGCCTTGAATGAATACGAATTAAGTAGTAACTTCTCATACGTCGTTATAGAAACAAGTTCTTTGCTTGAAAATTAAGTGAATGTTTAGTACATAAGACAAAATTTTAACTTTTTTTGGTTCTATAATAATGTCCTATCCATGCTATTTCAGGATACTCATCGTACGTAACTTACAATTACAAATTTGAAAGCACAAAGCATAAATATTTTTAGCCACTTAACAGACTAACCAAGACAGAAAAAACAATGAACCTCTGTTTTTTTCTCTCTTTTAAATTTCCTTCCCTCTCCTTCAACTGAAAGAAATTTTCCACAACACTCACCCTACTTAATATATTGTGAAACCCATTTGAAGCCATCACCATAGCCCATTTTGCGTACAATGCTGCACATGAATACCTCTAAAGGGCGCACATTAGAGTCCGCAAGATTGACCTTTCCTTTGCCAGTGGTTACACCAGTCAGGCCGAGGTGGTAACGCAACTCGTCTTCAGAGGCAGCGTATGGTATGTCAATCTTGTTTCCCAAAATCAGAAATGGGACATTGGCAAGGGCCTCATCAGAAAGGAGTGCATCTAATTCCTTCTTTGATTCTGCAAAACGCTCCTTGTCATATGCGTCAACCAGGTACACTACAGCATCAACCTGTAAAACCATAAGGTGCACATGTTCATACGAAAAAGAGGCATGAATACTGATAAGATGACAAAAAGGAAACGTACTGTGTGATTGAAACAAAAATTATGTTATTTTTCCAATCCAAATGGCATGCAGCAAGGGTAGCAGCTGTGGAAGATAATGGATATACTTGTAGATATCTCAAGCAGCAGGTGGAAATAATTCAAATGGTTATCAATCTTATAAATCTTCAGAAGAATAAATTTGAGAGAAAAATGGCATAAGCAGGATCTTATGGAGGAAAAAGAAGTGACTGCTTGTCATGATGATTTCATTAGAAGTGATTAAGTACATGCTATACTGATAAAGCCATAACGAGAGTTTTCTCATTTAGTCATCTTAATATTTTGTTGATCACTGAGGAAAAAATAAACACTAACCAGGGATGGAACCAATATTTTCCTCAACAGAGGCCAAACCAAATATTAAAACTATCCCATAAAAAATAATTCTCATAGGATTGACAAGATGAAAGAGAGAGCAGGAAACTTACGACATGTCATGTCGACTCCACAAAGTTTCTATAGAGTAAAAAACATTTAGCCTGTTTGACAACTATTTTTTTGAAGAAAATGGAGTTTTCAATAGTGAGTTTTAGGAGAATGTGTGGTTCTAATATAGGGAAAAGTTTTGTGTTTACATGTAGAATATTTTATTGTGTAAATGTGTGGTTGAAAATTAGTATGTAGAAAAAGGAGTTTGAAAAAAATAGTTGTCAAATAGGGGCTTAATTTGACCTTCTGTTACACAAAGCAAGATTATATGAAGAATAAAACCCAGTTTTTCTGAAGAATCAAAATTCAAGGTTTGAAAATATAAATTCCAAAAGTGCCCCATTTGTTGCCAGTGTCTCTCTTATCAAGCAGTCGAACTTACAAAAAATCCCAAAAAGGGATCTTTATAAACCACTTACAACAAATCCCAAAACTGGCTTGTTGATTCATTATGCCTTGTCTTAATGTAAGAGTCTACTGGCAAATCCTCACAGAAACTTCCTATTCTATCATGCTCAGTTTCTACCTCATTCATTTACATCTTTGAAGCCATTGTAGTAATCCCCATCTCAGGACAAGCTAGCCAATTATAAACTATGAAGTAGATGCATCTTATCTTATATTTAAAATTACAAACTACTAACATGTTTGGACAAAGCAAGTCCTACAGTTGGTGTGCATAAAGTGGAATAATAGTCAAAAGTAAAATATTTATATTCTATATTGGTTAAAATCTAGGAAACAGTTAAAAGGAAAAAATTTTTGTCCTATATTGGTTGAAATATTCAAACAAGTGCTCCTCATAATTCACCAAAACCATTCGATAAAAATGATTTACAGATATACATGGAATGCAATTCAAAAGTTGGACATAGGTTAGTCACATAACGAATAACACGTGCAAGATTACACCAAGGCATAATCAGAGATCAACAGCCAGTTTTCGAGAAAATTTTCTTTGAATAGTTGACCTGATATTTAATTGTCTCTGAGTGATACTTCTGATGGTGGATTTACATAGTTTATAAATTTGCAAGATCAGAAACGAAAGTTTTATAACAATCTTTTTGAATCTGAAATTCAAAATTCTTTTCAATAGCACAAAGCCCAGCATTTTCTAAGAGCTACTAGCTTGGAATGTAAAATTAGAAATTAGCATAAAGCTCAAATTACTGAGGAGAAAGGAGGACAAAATAAACCTGTGAAGGTTAATGCCATTGAATTAGTAACCTGACGGTTCATTAGATAGTAATTTTGTGCAAAGTTTACCTAAAAAACACAAGAAATTACCAAAAGCAATTGTGACTCCTTCCCAAAAAAACATCTTCTTATCCCACTATCTCATGAACTCAGAAATTTTTCCAACTATGAAATCACTCCATGGACGATCCAGACAACAAATTTCTGACAATCACTATTTAGAAAACCCAAAAAGGTTGTGAAAAACGGCAACATCCAGATCAAGAAAATCTATACCCACTCGAAAATAAAAGCAATAACTTAATCTTAGCACTCTACCTCTTGTAGGAACTCTAATATTTCCACAGCAAATCAAACTTCAATGCAATCTAAACTAAAACCCAGCTATAAAGGCACTATAATCAAATACAGAAAATATAGTTACTTATATTTATCTGTTGGGAAATCGGTATACCTTGGCATAGTAATCCTTCCAGACTCTACGGGCTATCTGATGGCCCCCCAAATCAAACGCCTTGAACTTAATTTTCCCGATACTCAGCTCTTCCGAGGTGGGGTATTGCGTCGGCTGATGCTGCACTAATCTCTACAAAAACCCAAAATAATTCAATCGAGTCAACCCATCAAGATCCATGTTCAAGAAAATAATCAAAAGATTTACAAATAATTTCCGCGTTTCCCATTATTACATATAAAANTATTGCGTCGGCTGATGCTGCACTAATCTCTACAAAAACCCAAAATAATTCAATCGAGTCAACCCATCAAGATCCATGTTCAAGAAAATAATCAAAAGATTTACAAATAATTTCCGCGTTTCCCATTATTACATATAAAAATAACAAAAAAAATCACCTCATCCTTGAGCATGTGAAGAAGGGTGGTTTTACCAGCATTATCGAGGCCAAGAAACAAGATCTTGGCCTCTTTCTGCCACAATCCGAGTGAGGCCAAAACCCCATAAAACCAGTCCAAGAGGAACATTTTTGTGGGAATTTTTTGATTGCAAATCCAATAGATCTGGACGGGCGTGGAGAGAAGAACTGAGAGGGGGTTTGATGTGTATGGTGAATTGGTGAAAACGAAACTAATTTTTCATTGTGGGGTCTGGTAAATGGAACTGTTAAAAATTTGATACAATTTTAAATTTATTTTTTCTCTCTCTCTGGGGACTAGACGAGGAAGAGCCAAATTTTGTCACGGTTCTTCAGAAAAGTCTCTTTTTTTTTTAATCTTTGTTTAGTGAAGCTTTTAGAATTATTCTACATATGAGCTTGTTTGGAAGGAATTAAAATCGAATTAAAATTAAAAAATTAGTCGTTATTGTTGACTTTTATTAGACGAGTGAGACCCAATAACAACTATATTTTCAATTTTAATTCCTCCCAAACAAGCTCTATATATCGAAATTTACATTTTAGTATACATAATCACAAGTTTGATCGGATTCACAACTTCCATCCATGTTTTCATCACGCGTGTTATATATTCACGACTAATTTTAAAAGTTACTTTTTATAAAGAAGCTAAGACGTACTTTTAAATAATTGAAATTTATTACGGATAAAAGTTAATTTTAAAAAAGATTGTTTGACAAAACTTTTAATAATTTAAGCATATTTTGATAAAATTGATGAAATAAAAAGTTGACAAGTCGATTGAAGTTTAACCATTTTAAAAATTAATAAAATTAATAAAATAAAAGTTGATAGAATTTATGATTGAAAAGTTGTGGATCTCGTGAAATGTATGGTTCAAATTAATTGTTTTCTTTGATTTAAATTTTAATTTAATTTTTTAATTGAAGCAAAATTAAAATTAAATTACTTTTAATAAAGGTTTTTCTACAAGTTGAAGTTCCCATAGTCCAAACCCGCATGTCATCATTGAAATATTAATTTCAAAGTCACTTTGTTTGACTATGAATAATTTCAAATAACAACTTTTAGTTTTAACAAAAGTTTGGAATTAAAAAGTGACTGTCAAGTAACAAATCTTTGAAAACAATATTCTATGGTGTAATGAGTTATTTTTCTTTTTAATATTGTATAGTATCATCTTAAATTAGTATATTCAAATAAGTTATTCGTCTTCGGTTGGCAATAGCTGAATATTTAAATGAAAATTAAAATACATACGTGGACGGAATGGGGTTAAGTTATATTTTTAACCTTATATAAATTTACTTAAATAGGTATATATAAAATTTAATAAAAATATAAAAATATATCATTCTAAACTCATCCACTAATATTTATTTTTATTAAATTCTTTTTAACCTTTTTATAAAATCATAATATTCATAAAATATCATTTTCAACTAAAGTCAAGACAACAATTAAAGAGACACCATTAGAGCAAATACGTACGGACATAAAAATATATGAAGTGTTTGGAAAATGAATGTTTACCTTTTATTGTGGGTTTGATGAATTCAGTATGTAAATGATTCTTAATTTATGTTTAGCCTTTGTTTGATCTCTATTTTTTTAAAAATACATTTTTTCTCGCTTCTTTTCAACCACACTTTTTTCAATAAAATAATATTGCACACAACTCGTAAACGTTTCCTTTATTTTTAACCACACATTCTTCATCAATCTACAATTTTAAAATACATTATACAACAAAAAATGGGACTGAAACAGGCCCTTAGGTTATTTGATAACGTGCTTTTTGAATTCAAGTAGTATTAGTAAGAAAATTCAGTTCGTATTATTTGAGTTTTCTGTTGAGATTATC
>CAIGRT010181185.1:0-14714 GCA_903798405.1 Fraxinus platypoda
ATATATATTCCAGTAAGTAGTTTTCTTCTTTGCGCGTAAGATTCATATAAGTTTCAGTCTTATAAATTCTCTAAATAAAAACCTGTAAAATCCCAAATAAATAAATAAGTAACAGTTCGAGCAGACGAGAAATTATCACAAATCTGAGAAATACACGCATTCGATGTACTTACAGTGTGAAAGGTGGCAAAAACAAAAGGTGAATAAAAAGAGTGATTCATAAATTTACCTGGGCAGAGGAAGCCAATGGTGCCGAAAAACCAAAAATTTGTTGCAACTTTCTCTCTCCCGCCCAGTCGTAAAAAGATCATCTTGAGTATGGCCCAGTTGAACTCGGGTCGGTACGATTGGATATGGACTCGTTGGTTCCGGTTTAGACGTCTTTTAACAAAAAGTCGATGATAGTATACAAGTTTCCATTTTGTCATTGCAATTTATAAAAGTTGCAAAACTAACTTTTATTCCTTCTGCCAAACTTTGAAAAAAAAGAGTTAAATCAAGTTGACCATCCATCCATTCAAGTGTCAATTAAACTACAATCCACCTAATGCATTGTGCATCCACACAAAATGAATCTATTTTCTTGTAGTTCCAACTAATCCAAGATTTTCTCTTGATCGATCGCCTCCTCTATTCCCTCTTACTTGAAGACAACGTTGTTTAGATTATTGTTCTAAAGAAGAATGGATGAATTGTCTTTGATTCTGGGTTAGTGAGGTCCTTCAGGAAATTTGTGTGTAGAAAAGAGTTTGNACGACAAAGAGAACAGGCCCTTAGTGTTTCGATTTGACTTCTCTCCCAACAACATTCCTAAAGAATGCACACTACGTCATCCAATACCTAAAAATAAGTCGTGTTCATAACATATTGTTTGGCCAAACTTAAAAAACCAGCTTTATTCATGAAAATGGCTTCGGCTATAATATTTTTCAATTCATTCATTCATCAATTAAACAATACAAAGTTATTATAAAGTGTGTCTATTAAACTTCAAACAAATTTCACCAATAATCCACTAAAAGATTATTGCTGGGTCGATATTTGGATCCACGGTTGATTATGGCAGCAACTGTAATGGGAGGAAATATCGCAGAAAGATTTTAACAAAGAAAAACCAACCAAATGTACAACGAATATATTACAGAAATTTAAACATATTCCAATTTAGTGACGCCTACGAATATTTACAAGACTGAAAACTTCAAGAAATGACCTAAGAGCGAGCTCCAAAAAGAATACTTTATTCCTACTTGTACGCTTTGCTTTCTTGAGGGTACCTTAGTTTGGATAAATCTATCGACATCTTATGTCATTTGTTTCAGGTACGTAATTCACATCCTTTGGACGAGTTGAATGAAATAATGGCAAGAATACAATTTTTCCAGGATTCTTCCCAACCTCAAGGGAAAAACATGTTTCCATAGCTAACCCATTGCACAAATCTTTCAGAAAATCCATCAGAACTACATGATCCAGCATCACGGTGGACATCTCCAACAACCTGTTCCTTCCCCTGAAACACTTGGAAAAATAAAAAATTAATAAGAAAGAAATACTGCATACAATGCAACATCAGAACAAGAATTTTGTAAGCATGCACTAGTTGAAAACACCCCCCTCCCCAGCCGGGGCAGAATAAAAAAACTCAGTTTATGTGGTCTGACATTGATCCCACCAATGGACCATAGGCAAAGGGTGAACTGCAGGATTGGTAACATAGATAGAAATGACTAATTCTAAATGATAGAATCAAGTCATCAATTTCAATTAGGTTATAATCTGTTATAGATTAAAGTTTTTTGTCTTAATTAAAGAGTGCACTGTAAGTTAACTGACCTTGATGCTTGATTCAGACCCGTAAGCTGAAGAGCTGGTTCCCAGTTTAAGCTCATCTGAAGATTGTCCAGCTGATGGAGAGCCAATTAGCATAGATCTGTAACAATCAATTTAAGTAAATATTAAAACCCTAGCACAAAGCTAAAAGCTTCAAATGCTAAGCATTTTTTATTTTCAAACTCGGACTAATAAGCAAATTCAAATAAAACACTGTGATTATGTCAGGAAGATGCTCAAACAACAGATGAGTAAAACCGATGAAACAATAAAACGTTGGGAAATGCTTCCCTGCCAGATAAACAAGTGACTGAGAGGAAATTCAGAGGAAGCACCAATTATGTATGTAACTACGAAGAAATACTGACACGAGATGGAAGAGATTGGCAGACATATATCAAACGGATGTATTTTACATTTGTTTCTAATTCATATTAAAAATTTGTAATGTAGATTACCGTGCAGAAACGAAATGTATTTACAAGAGAATTTTCCCATATTTACCGCAAGGATCCGAAGTAGCAAAGTGATGTCGAAGATTTAAGTGGATTAATAAAAAGGGGTTAACTTTCATTTTCATTCTTTGACAAGTAGTCCATATAGCATTAATAAAAGGAATTTACCTTTCATATGTCTCTTCTTCACATGAATTTCCCGATGAAGAAAGCCATTCGACATCAAGAAAATTTGAACAGTGAAATGAATCGCCGCGTTCACGGAAACAGATGCTATCAGTTTCAAGGCATTCGTCTGGTTGCATATCTGGGAAAAGCTGTCTACGAGACATTGAGGGGGTATACCTACAAGAAATGGTCACCATTAGAGAGAGTAAAAATTGAAAGCTTCAATACAAAACTGTACAAAAATACTAGCAGTTAATTGAATAAGAAACAAAATATTGTTTTCCTTAACAAAAAGTGCAATTAAAAAAACCGAACAATATGGACATGGATTGGGCCTATATGACCATAACGTGCACATAATCAACTTCTCTAATTGTCCCTTCAGATAAAACAATTAATTAATCTCTGACATTCTAACATGAAGTGAAGGGTCTGCACGGAAACAAAACAAGGACATATTTTAGAAATATCTACAATTACAATAGGCGATTCACCTTATAGTTAGAATTTTTTCTAGGAATGGACAACTAAAATCAAAATCATAACCTGATAATAGACCCAGTAGTGTACACTTATAAGGTCAAGTTTCAGTGGGCTTGGCCATAGAAACATGTCCACTGAATGGCAGCAAAGTACAATAAGTGTTTGAATTATTCCTTGATAGAATAAAAGATCACAGACTTGAGGAAACATACCTGGAATAAGATATGTTGCTTTCACAAGTCGAGATTACAGGAGTTGAGTCTGAAAGACCCATGTTGGAACCGTGCACCTTTCCAGGCAATGATTTGTGAGGAATTTCAGTCTCTTCGACACTTGCATCATCAATAGGTGAGTTGTTATCACAAAGAATGTTTCCATCTGATAGGGATCTTTTAATTATTGACCTGCACGTTAAAAAGTTTCACCAAGTTAACCATACCTGGAAAATCAAATTATACGATGCAGCTTCCCCTGACAGGTTAAACAAATATAGAGCTCTCCATTCACCGAATCCCTGTAGGTTTACTTCATCCCTTAACAAGAATTTCATTCAGATCTGTCTTTTAGGCACTTATTTTGCAGGAAGTCCTATGGTTAGTATTTGGTTAATATGTAATTATGTAGTATCAACATGCTCTGATGATCTCACCAAACATAGATTCAACAATAAGAAAAAAATATTTAATTCAGTGAGAAGAATAAACGCACGGTGAAGGTGCTTACCAGATGTGGAGAATATTAGAGAGAGAGAGAGAGAGAGAGAATATACCTGCGGTTTTCGGGTGAAGCGGAATTATTTTTCCAAAAACATTTCACACTGAAGTATGGAATAATACACAAGTATGCCCAACCATTTATCATAAATAAAGACTCCACTCTTTATCAGTAAATTACCAAAATTCTCGAAATACATAAAATTAACACATTACCGAGAATTTTCATCTCCAAAATCAGAACCCCGCCTTCCCACATTGTAATGCTGGTCAGAATCCAGTTCCCAAAGAGCCGGTTTCCCCTGTTGTGGCTGGAAATGACCCAAGAATCTGCTCAAATGTGGAGACATATGGAAATAGTAAATTCAGAACCATTTTTTATCAAATACTGAATACCAAACAACCTTGTGATGCATCTTCAAAAATCGGCTCTTATACAGACAATGGATACTGATTGTTTTCTTTCTCAAATATATGATATTATATCAAGGCAAGGCAAATTATGGGTCCAGATATTACACAAATTATAGCTGCAAATCGTATTTCATAGAAATATGGACTACTTGACTTACATGTTTATGGCATCTTGTTTTTCAGCATCCATGTAGGCATTACTGTAGTAGCGTTGAAGAGTTCTCAAGAACTCTTGGGATTGTGTCGCCAGTTTCAACTGCCCCCTTGTCTCCGAGAATATCTGTTCAGTATTCCCAAATGTTAAGGATGGAGAATTGCAAATGTCACATGTTGAAATTTTTGGCACAATGCATACAAAACCGTGTAAGATATAATTAACCTTAATATGAACTACAATGAGTTCTAGAAATAATCAACTGGCAACCAGCAAACATTTTTCAAGTTCTAAAACTCTGCACAAAAATACTGAATAAATATATGCTTTTCATTTGCACACAGATGGGAAAAGTTTTAACTTCCCAGACACATCCTACAAGGATTACCTTATTGTGTGCTGCAGATCCACCATATTGTAGTGCGAGGGTGTCACCCATTTCTTCGTAAATCTTCATCAAACCATCCGCCAAAGGGGATTCTAAGCTAATGTTTGGAACAACTGTATACCCTAAAGCATGCAACTGATGCCCAAGAGCAACCAGCCCAAAAACATATTGTGCAACATTTGTGCGGTCTAAACAGTCAATACAGTTTGTTCTTACGACCCCTTTCTGAAACATTGGAGACTTGACAATATAACCTCCATCCAAATCACCACTATGATTAACGATGACTTCAGTGTCCAAGTTTTGAACATCTTTAGTCATATTGCAGAGGTCCTCCTTAACAGCATAGTCGCTGTTAGAATTTTTACTGCATTGAAGTGGAAAGTAAAAGAGTTAACTGATAGTCAAAATCAATGGACAAATACAGAAGCAAACGACTGTAATGCTGGCTTCCAGCGGATTCAACTGTTACTGCATTTCAGGGGGTATGAATCTACATGAATTCTAGTGAATTATGAGAGAAAAATATGTCCAGAAAGAAGATTATGAAGTTGATCAAAAGTATATATCATGATAATCCTTGAACGTGGATAAGAAACAAGTTCAACACTGACATAAGAAACATTAAGCTCAAACATACCGACCCAATATATATTGATTATAATAAATCAAAGTACATCATGGAATACTTTAAGTGCCAATTATAAACTGCTTATAAAAAGAAACCCAAATCAGACTTAAATAGCTTTTCAATGATCTTAGCAGTTAAGATTTCATCTAATAACGATTCATTAGTTTTTGAAAGTTACTTCGCTCAAGGCCTCAGAACAAGGTAAACTTAAACTAAACTAGGTTACTAAGTACAATCTCTGCCAAGAGGATACAGTGCTTCAGAATATTGAGTATGGTCCACTAACTTTTGCTCTATTATTAGATAAGTTGCACTTTAAAATTCGGTAGAATGCATTTCCAAAGTACTCGATTTCATTGGAAAACTGAGTTAAGTAATTGGAAGGAAGACTAAGGATTTAGAAACCAAACTATGGAAAGGAGTGTAAACATACTCAACAGTAGGACCAGTTTAGCAATTTCTCTTACCTTGAAGCTGGGACTATCTGACAGTAAAAGAAGCCAGTTAAGTCCACTGCATTAGCAGCCACTTTGCCTAAATATGCCAACACACTCGCAGCTTTGCTGAAAAATAAACAGGTTAGTTCAATTATACATCATCCAAAAAAACAAATGCAGCAAAATAGAAAGAAGAGAAGCCAAATTACTTTTTGGAGTACTTATTTAAATCCCAGTGTAGAAACTTCAGACGGTTCTCCCCTGTAAGATCTTTATTAATAAACTCGATGGCATTAGCGAATTCTGCACGTAGAATAGATTCTCTTCGCCTCTTCTCACGAGTCTGGTAATCATGAAGAAAATGAAAGAAAAATGGAGATTAGAGCCACTGAACATTAGAGGACTAAATGTTAAAGAAGTTTGTACCATATACATATAAGTCCATTGATACTGCACGATCAGTGCAAAGACATACCTTAATCAAATTCAATATAATAATAGGATTTCCATATCTCTTTACTAGATTCTCGAAATGAAGTTTGGTGGCTTCATACTTATTGTCCTTCTGTGATACTTCACACGGAAAGAGAGTCATCAAAAGAATTGTACATTAGCATTTTGAAAACAGCACATCAGAATTTACGAGCCTTACATGTGATGTCAGGTTTAATGTTCAATCGTGAAGTCTCCTGTGACCAAAAGAGGGGTATTGAACCCCGGTTCTGCACAACAGAGGATATTTGTATTGGGCTTCCTTCTGGAACATCCTCTAGCACAATTTGTTCGGTCTCAACATCATTGGCTACACGTCCCTTCTCATTCACACCACGTTTCAAATATCTGCAATATGGGTAGGAACAGAAAATAGTAACAAAGAATAATAGAAAGGAAACATCAGCCTTTGATTTTTGGATCTCATAGTTAGATGTTTTCTAGAAGAGTAGTCCTTTGTGAGTCCACCAAATCATGAGTCCAGTATGAAATGAATTATACAGTTCCAGAGATATCTAAATTACAGATAGAATCAAGCACAGAAAAGTCTCGTGCAGAATAAACTATGAATTCAAATCGAGATAGTTATGTGATGCAGAATTTGCTAGAGTTTTCTACGGCGCAGATTATTAATTTAGTCAATGTATTAATGAGTCGGTCAGTCAAATGGTTGCATGGGGGAATTGAAGAGTCATTGTTCGAGTTATTAGTCTAGTAAACTTAAATGTCTAGCAAAAGTAATATGGAGTCTAAACTAGTATAAATTGAATGTTATGTCTATTGTAAGGGGGAATGAAAAGTCTTATTTGAGTATTATTAAGTTAAAAAAATCTCCCCTTAGTTTGGCTTTTTCCCTTGATTTCTTAGGGAGAAATCCTAAGAAATCTTGGCTCCAACGGTGTTTGGAGTATTCTAAATTTGAAATTGTCCACATTAATAATCTTGACTTGTTTCATTATGCTAAAAAGAATTTGAAATGAATGCACTCCATAAAGAATTAAAGCTCTGATCGTTTAACTAGCTGTAAGAAAATTAAAAGACTCCAATAAATTAAACATAATGAAAACCTGGTTCCGGCATAATGACGGGATCGTCTCGCGATAAGGGTTAGGATGAAGTCCCGCCCAGATATAGAAAGTTTGACCTGTTAATAAAAAGATGATAATTTGTACAAGCTCAAATACCAAGAATAAAATTAAACAATGATCTGAATACTCAATATTATGGCAGCTAATAAAGCAAAAGAACTATGTAATTATGTATATATAAAATATACACTTCTTCAAATATTATACACCACAAAAGATTTGTACCTTTACATCGCATATATTCTGACAACCATACTACAAATGGCTAAAAGTGTGAGGAAAGAGTTAATAAAATTTTAGGGATAAATAAATAAAATGAAAACAAGCTAGATATGTGCAGAGCATATAAACTTATAAAGTCATGCACAGGAAAAGAACAGTATTACTAATATAGTGTAATATCCTAGTAGAAATGATCAGATCTTGCAAATCCAATTCCACATATCAGAAACCCTAAGTAGTTGATACCTGCTTGAAGAATCCATAAACCAAAGCTACTGTCCACACTGTATTCTTGAGCTGACTGCGAATTCCGCGAGTTAAGAACTCATTCCAAACAAACATTGTTTCATATAGGACTAGTCCTGTTTCATGATTGCTTAGATTTTTCTGAAGACTAAGCATAACATGGTAGGAGTAGCTGAAAAAGAAGTCCTTTGTAAGATCCACAATGCGTAGGAGCTTCTTGTATCTATGTCATCAATACAAGAAAATCAGAAGTTGAGTAATACAAGACCAGTACATTAATTAAAAAGGAAATTTACAGAAGTGAAAATCTAATAGAATTAAGAAAAGGCAATATATTCCCCCCTGCAACCCAGGTGATACCTTGTCTCATTCAACATAAATTTACATCACAACACCAGTGTGGTTTTCCCCTGCACATTTGCTGGCAAAATACTGGCAATGGACACTATGATCAATCTAACTACAGACGACAGATTGAGAGCAATACTCAATATACTTAAATTAGAATATGCGATTAATTCATTCTCTACTTTACCTAACGAAAAGACGGGTGAACACAAATGTATAACATGAATTTAATAACTTGACACTGGAATTACAATGAAGGTTGCACCCATAAAAAGGTACAGAGGTTACCTCCATAGTATGGAACTGGTGTGCGATGCTAAAACAAAAACTAATATCTAAAAATAAAAATATAAACAGAAGAACCCTTTTACACTTAAGATGATGCTCATCTGGATACAAAAATATAACAGGCACATCAAATTTTATTTATTGTCTTCTCAAAAGTATTGCTGACACTTTACATTTACATGTGGATTGACAAAAGACCTGTTCTCATATTTAGTATAAGCCATATTTGATTGCACTGTAGAACTGGGAATGGGAATAATCTCGCTCTTGGCAATTGCATATACTTCCTGACCACATATTGTTCCAATCTTCCTTCTTTTTGTGATAAGCAGCAAGTAATAAGGTCCCAAAAATTTTACGAAACCTAACATCATAGAAAGAATAACCATGAGTTCTGATATCATAAAAATGGAATTTCATTTTTTGTGATAACTAAAATAGATTGAGAAAGCAAAAGAATATTGAAGGTATAACCCACCAATGATCCCATAGCAGGTGGTGACAAATTTCAGTCCACCGGTAGACTTGTTTCCTTCCTGAATTCTTTTCATGAGGTCGTAGCATTCAATTTCTGAGTATGTTGTAGAGTCTTCAGTGATGTTTAGCTCATTCTGTTCTGATCTGTCTATCTTCAAGACCTTCCAGAAAGTTCTATGCTTGTCTCGTCCAATCATATAAAAGTTCTGTTGCATCAATAATATAAGAGTAATTTAAGTGGAATAGTTCATAAAAATGTATCATATACAGACTACTTGTGCAAGAAGACGAGGAATAGAACTAGCAATAAATGTAAAAAGAACTGCACAAGAAACAAGCTAAGGGAGGCAGTACATCCAAAAAAGTAGATACTATTATCGCCGAGTATCTATTATCTGATGAAAGGAGTGTTCAATACATGCCAAAGATTTGTTTAAAGAATGTTAAACAAGCACTAAAGACAAGAACATTAAACCTTTAATTTAATGACACTCAATGAGAACGCATTCAAAGTGTTCCACACGTGTCTACGAATGTCTACAGATACGGCGCACATAAGAATCCTTCTAAAAACATGACATGCACAACCTGCAAATCCTTACATGCTCTGTTAATATTACTTTTCTATGGTTTTGAGCATGAGATAAACAAAGGTTCCTATCACTACATTTTTTCTCCCGCAACCTTTGTAGTCCTGTACCATAGCTCAAGATGGACTGCCACATTCATCCCAATTCCCAACATATTGATACAACTTGCTTGTCGTACCAACTTAAATTCCAATTTCATCATTCAGAGGTTGCGTAACTTTCGGTTATCTCTCGTACAATAGAAACGTCCTTAAGGGCAGGTCAGCCTGTAGGTGAACCTATATAATCTTTTTAAATAGCTTTCTCATAGAAAGCAGCACTCATTATCAACATTGTTACGATAATGCATAGTAACCGCCAAGTCAATCATCATCATCTTTCGTAACTCTAAAACTTCAGAGCAATTAATGTTGATTCCAAGCCCTAAATTCAAAATTCAAATAAACTGGAAGAAGCTTGTTCCTGTTTTTGTTAGTTCAAATCCAAATGACGACCAGATTTAAAAACAACCAAAAACATATAAAAAGACCATAAATTCATGTCCATAATTCGTAAAAAAAAATCCATATATCAATAAATGAGATCCAACAAAAAAACAAAATCACACATAAGGAAGCAGAAAATAATCTAACGTGTTCGCATGTATAACTATACCGAGCGAGTCTCGTAAAGCCTGAATTTCTGCAAATAGTTTCCGCTGCAGTTGTACTCCACATTGATCCGAATCTGTTGCTGATCGTTTTCCGGCGGCATGCTTCCAATCCCGAGCCTCAAACCTGGGCTTTGACTGTTAATTGTACATAAAAAAAAAAAAGCTTAAACTTCAGATCACAGGTCCACTCGGCACCACCAACCTAGAAAACTCCGCAGACCGTCTTCAAGCATACATACATAAAAATTCTTCTTCTCCAACTCAGCTGTCACTGCAAAAAAATTCAGAAGCTCAATTGACTACGATGAGACTGAATTCCAAAACCTCTACAGAACCAGAAAAAAATAATACTTGAAAAAACAAATTAATCGTAATTGAATAAAAAAAAACAACTTCTACTTCAAAAAAAAAAGTGCATCTAGATGCAAAAAATGTGAGGAAGATTGTTACGTGTAAATAAAAAAGAAAGGAATTAAATCAAGCGTCGAAGGAGAAGAGGCGGAGAATGCGAGAGTTTATGGCATCGGGAGAGCGAAAAAGGAAAGAAACAAAGCTCCGGCGACTGCGTCCACAAAAAATAGGAGAATTTTATGTATTTGTGTGTATTTAAGGGTTTTAAAGATTATTGGTCTAATTACATACAACTAGGAATATGGCAATTCAAATTGAGAAGTTATTATTATTTACAAGTTTTACCCCAACTATGTGATATATATATATGGTTGCTAGATATTGTAAATACCTCGATGATCAAATTTGGATACTTTTATATTTCGATCAGAAATGAAAACAAAAAGAGTTGTAATTATTTTTTGTGACTCTGCATTTACTATGTTAAGAGGTAGTTCAACAAAATTTAACATCCCTAATATACGGAATATTTATCGTTTATTGTGGGTTGCAAAATTGAGAATAGTTGAATTTGTCGTCATTTTTATTGCTCGTGTGTTCTTTTATCGTTACATCTACTTTTTTTTTTTTAATCTTTTTAGGTGCTTTATTTCATAGCCAGCATGATACGGCACGGACAATGAAAAAATTTATGACTTTTTTCAATATTGTACATACAACTATCGTTATTTTCTTTCTTTATGAGTATGAGAAGTATTTGAAATACATAGAAATTTAAGGTCCTTGTGTATTGGGATTCTACCCATTGGAATTTAAATGGTAATAGCCAAATTTGAATATTTTTTATTTGATTGTTGTAATCGAGCATTGAAAATGAGAAAATTGAATTATGCCCTTTGAGATTGAAATTGGGATCCCCATATTTATATATTTTTGTATTTGAATTGTTAAAACTTGTCATCGCACGCTGAAAACAGAGAGAGTTACATATACTTTCCGTGAATCTCTATTTCGATATTATGGAATTAGTTCAACAAATTTATTATCTCTACCATTAAGTGTATACATCAAATCTCAACTTATAATATTATTTACAGCGTGTCATTCTTGTTGAGAATCTTTGAATTTGATGTGTTTTTTGTCATTCATGTTTCTTTCATTCTTATAAACGTTGTTTCGTCATCTTTTTAGGTATTTATTTCCATTACAATTCTAAAAACGATGTAGCGTGGAGAATGCTAATGATTGAAAGACTCGAATAAGAGAAAACGTATCATGAGGATGAGAATAGTTATGGTGATTCACCGACATAAAAATTTCATCGAAAATTATTTTGATTTCAGTATCGTAGTTATCTCAACTCTATTGAGTGAATTCTAAAATTGATTTTGACCGTGAACAAAAATTCACTTCAACATTACTTGTTTTGAGTTGATACTTACGCGTAAAGGCTTTTGAATTATTGAAAAATAGTTAAATAAGGGCTAAAAATTCGATAACTTGCTCATTACTAGGATGAAATTAA
This sequence comes from Fraxinus platypoda, assembly GCA_903798405.1. NCBI lineage: Eukaryota > Viridiplantae > Streptophyta > Magnoliopsida > Lamiales > Oleaceae > Fraxinus > Fraxinus platypoda. The sequence goes on from CAIGRT010181185.1 coordinate 11,956, forward strand.
TAAACAAATTGCTAGTTGTTAATGATTGAACACATAAACTTATTCCAATTTATTTACATGCTGTGACACGTTAGATGAGTAATTAATAATATAGAGAAAGAGAAAATGCGTGTATTACTTCAATTTGGGTCCTGTCACCCACGTAGTGAAAATAATGCTGACTTGCTCAGCCCACCAGCCACCAAGAATATGCCAGCTGGTTACAGTATATGCTTTATTGCAAATTGATTAAAGTCTTGGGGGTTGTTTAGTATTTATTATTTATGAATAGATTTTAACGGAGTAAAGTTGGACGGTGGATTGAAAACACCTCACGTTTGATATTTCAGGAATGAGAATAGAAAGGACCGAACATGCCCAAAATTTGCAGAATTATCCTTCGTGTTATTATAGAATATAGAGCTTGGGTTTTGAAAATTTTATTAACCGAGTTAGACTTCTAAGTCAACGAGAAAGATAATTTTGTTAATTAAATAATAGGTGCTTGTTTGGAATAAATTAAAATCCAATTAAAATTGAAAATATAGCCGTTACTCGTCTAATAAAATTCAACAATAACTGCTAATTTTTCAATTTTAATTCGATTTTAATCTCTACCAAACGCACTCCTAGATATGGAGCACAAAATATATTTAGAGCGTATTTGCAGAGTTTGATATAATAGAATATCCTAAAATACATGTATAAAAGAATTTGTTAATTTAATAGATGAATATGTGATCAGTGTCACGTTGACAATATGATCACGACCCATTCTTTCATTAAACAACGTGAGTGCGAGTTGAATGGTGATCATCAACAACTCAGCATGACTATTCATAAATTGCATTATTCAAATTTTAAATCTCTAGCTGAAGGATTTCGAAAAATAGAAAAAGAGAGGTGATTTCAAACGTTAATAAATTGGTTTCATTTTGACTTGTGTGCAATTGTCCAGAAGTCACGGCTACAGTGACGCGAGCCTATAAATTGCTCGATTTCATTTTATGTAATAAGAAATTGTAAATTTATGCATTCCTTAGCTATTCTCTTTGCACTGCACGTGAAGATTAAAAGAAATTAAAATAGAATAAATTATTTTAAGAAATGCTCCTTTGTTGTGACTTTTTTCAGTATGAATATATAAAATCTTATCAAATATGAGAGGCAAACAAAGTACTCGTCGTCACCCACCAATAAAAATTGAAAAAAAATGAATATAAGATCGACTTGAGGGACATGTCAGGTATAAAATTTAAAACGAATGCAAGGTGGCTTATTTTGAATAGTCAAACTTATAGATAAGATTATTTGATAACGTCATTCATCAAGTCATTTATCACAATTGATCGAAGAGCTTGCTTATTCAAAGATAACTCTCAAGTAAACTTAATCAAATCAAGACAAATATCATCATCGACATAAATGCCAGAAAGATACTTCTATACAATTGTTACAAATATCATTCAAAATCTGACCAATTAGTTTAGCTTGAGATTGACTTGTCTTTCTGCATTTTCTAAACAAAGAAAGCAACATCGATTTTGTGAGTAATAAAACTGTCAAAAGTACATCAAAGACACATCAACTAGAGAGAACCCACCCTGATTGGATGTATGCATAAATCAATGAATTTACAAATTTAGATCAATGTTCAATTACACCATTTTAATAAATCCACAACTAATATTAATTTATTCATTTTTATCTATCTATTTATAAACAAAATCGTTTATTTTCAAATTATGATAGTCAGTCAGTGTGTAGGTGAAAAGCGTAAATTTTGCGGCATGCTGTGTAGACGACAATAATTTATATACCAACTCAGCATTAATATTTAATAGGCAAAGGTAGCCAATCATTTCATCCACCAAATATTAACTATTAGTACCTAGCACTACACGACGAAACTCATTTCACACCATGTCGCCGCAAAATCGAGAGAAACTCTTTCGGCATCTCTCTCTCGTGTTTGCAAAACCTTCAAAAAAAGAAATAAATTTACTTCCAAATAGGCAAATTAACACGAAAATAAAAATGGGAATGCATCTTCTTTGGTGTATTTTTTATGCAAATGTTAACCCGTTTATGTAAAATTCAAATGAAGAATACATGTTGATAGAGTACAATGTAGGCAGAGCTCGAGCTCGGAACCCGAGGAGTATCTTTCCAATTTGGTTTCAACGCTTGGTGACCTCCTCGGCCATATCTCCTTGGGATTGTCTGTTCTTGGCCACTACATATTCCTCGAGATCACGACTAAACCTCTTACTGTGCAACCCTCGACTTATTAAGATTCTCCCTCGTATAAAGATTTATCCAAACCTAAGAGAGATAGAGTCTTGCTATTAATATATTACATCATTCTGAAAGAATTCTACCATCAGAGTCACATCCTTATCCAAACACATGAATGATACAAAACCAATTAAGTTACAACTTCCAATCACGTTAGAACTCCTAGGGGTTTCAACATTGTAATCTTATTAGGAATGCACTACCTACCTCTATAAATACATCATTCCAAGTCATTATCAAGGTACTTTTTTACGCAATTTTTAGCATATATTTTCGCAAATTCTCTCTCTGACTTAAGTATTGGGGGAGCGACGAAAATACACCTCGACGCATTTGTTTCAGGTACCGGAAGATTCGTTCGTTCTCATTCTCAATCATCTAGCTCGAAATCAACATGTACGATTTTTGGTAGCATCACATTTAAAAAACTATTTTCATTAATGCGTAATATTTTCAGTAAGGGAAGTGCTATGTGTACATAA
>CAIGRT010181189.1:0-14532 GCA_903798405.1 Fraxinus platypoda
GTAACTTTGTGTTCCTGCAGGTGATAACCTTCTTGGTGTTGGTGTTATGAAACACTAATGTGTTTGGTGGTTTATGGCATTGGCATCAAGGAGGAGATTGTTTAATATTGATGCCAATTTTGTCATTTATATTCAACTTATGGGCAATGATGAAGCCATTGGGCTTAGCCCATATTGCTGGAAAAGATAAATGACCATTGCCCGATAACACAAAGCAATTTGCCCAAAACTCGGCCCAATCCAACACCCACTTGAGCTGCTCTGGTCCGTTTGATAAATGGGCTGATTTGTTGGCTTTTAACTTAGGCCTCTTATATATACCAACTGGAGCGTCATTCTGTGCATATGATTCACACTCTCTTTCTCGCGTTTTCTGGAAGTATCTGGCGATTCCTTTGAGCCTTGAGTTCTTCGTGTTCTCTTCTCTTTTTCTTAGTGAAATAGTGAGATGGATTTTAACTGTTGGTTTTAATCTTTTAATCTTTGTGATTAGTAGCCTTTGTGGTTGATTGTGCGAGAGAGAGGTAGTCCGGTTTTGGCCTTAAGTTTGTCTTCGAACCATTGAGTAACCGATGTGGTTTAGATTAGGGATTTGGGTGTTTGTGGCTGTTGCTTTGTACAAAAGGGTACAATGATTTGTTCTGAGCCCAAAATGCAATAAGAATCCATTTCTTGTTTTGTACGATATTGTTCTGTAATCTTTTTTATTTGTGCTTCCGTTGCTTAATTCCCTTACAATTTTGATATGGTTTCTTTCTGATTCAGATTTATTAGTTCTTTATGCATCTGTTTGTTTGAATGCAAAGGTAATGAATCTAATGATATCAGTTGTAAAAAAGTTGCAAGCATCTTGTTTGTTTATTGAGCGTGTAATCCTCTTTCATGGACCCCATGTTACGCGGTACAGGAAAAACACATAAATCTTCTCTCTCTCTTCCAGGAAACAAACCTAAATACCCTGTATATATTTTTTTGATCATTTCCTCAAACTCTCAACTTCCCAAGTCAATTGTTTAACAAAGTCAACGACTTTTCGCCGTTGATCACCGAAAAATAGCTTTTCCGACATGTCTGACAATGGTGAGGGCGGTGGTTGTGGGCCTTGTAGCAGCATATGCTGCCGCTTTATAATAACATCCGGCTTCGCTGCTCTGTTTTTGTGGCTAGCTCTACGTACCTCCCAACCAACGTGCTCCATTCAAGATTTATACATGCCTATTCTTAACAAAACCGATCAGTCGATAGGTAATAGGAACAACAACAGCATATTCTTCGACCTCGAGCTCGATAATGGAATGAAAGAGAAAGGAGTGTACTATGATAACATCAGTTTAAGCTTTTTTTACGATCCAAACACTAGCTATCCTATAGCCAACTACACGGTGCCCGGATTTCGCCAAGGTCACGGCAAGAAAGCTCGCCGGAAATTGGTGGTGGAGGCTCATGGACCGTCGTGGGAGGCGGCTCTTAAAAATGTGTCAAATGGGACTGTCTCAGTTTTCAGAGTGGGTTTATCCACCAAGGTGAGGTTCAAGATCATTTTTTGGCATACCAAGAGACACAATTTGGTGGTCGGAGCTGATGTCGTGGTGAACGATTCTGGTAAGATAGTAAAAAAGAAAGGCGTTAAACTGAAATCCGGGTCACCGGAGCGTAGTTGCCACCTTCGACTATTGCTGTTTTCTAGTGTGCTGGTGGTTTTGTTGTAAGTTTTGCAAAGTTTAATGGGCAGATATTTTTTTGTGTAAATTTTGTGCTATGTGATGCACTGAGCTTAGCATCTTTGTGTTATGTGAGGGCTTAAGTTATGTGGCTAATGTTAGCTCTTATGCCTAACTTTAGACTCCTTGTCGTGTTGCCTTAACATGAGCTGCTCTTGTGGCATAATTTACCTTGATCAACCCTTATGGTCAACTTTGGAGGGACACGAGCTAGATAATTTTCGAAGTAAATTAGTTAGCATGCCATTACCTAGCACCCGTTTGAACTACATTATTATCTCATTAAAATGAAAAATATGACCGTTATCCATCACATCAATATTTAAATTTAAATTTTCTATATCTTGTATGGACCCCAATAACGACTATATTTTTCATTCTCATTTTATAATAATTTGGCTACAATATTTAAATTTAAATTTTCTATATCTTGTATGGGCCCCAATAACGACTATATTTTTCATTCTCATTTTATAATAATTTGGCTCAAAAAATACAAATTTCTGAAAGCATCAACTAGTGCTACGATGCACATTCGGAGTATATTCGACATGCTGAAAGATTCAACAGTAAAATGAACAAGATTTTAACTTCAATCCTTCTCAAATCTCGCCAATGATTGTTCCTTCCCTCAATATTTTTCTCATTGTCAACAGCATTTCAAAAAGAATTGGCTACAAGAATTGCCTGTCTACATCTTGTCTTTGCCTGTTGAAGTCTCTCTATTAGTGTCTCTTCTTTCACTGCAGCTTTAACCATAGCCAAGTCCATTTCCACTAGCTTCAAAACTCTAAACAATTCAGTCACCATTCTGTCCTCAACTTTCCCTTCATCTCTCAGTATTTCAGCTTCTTCTCTTGCTCTTTCTGCCACAATCTCCCCGACCTTCGCCAACAGTGCAGTCGAACCAAATTCCTTGTCCATCAATTCTAGCAGCTTTTCTAAAAAGTCCATTATCACATACCCTGTAGGCTTCTCCAATGGAATAGGCTTAGTTCTTTTCCATCCTATCTCGAAATTTGGTGGCTCAGGTTTGACAATGCCAGTTCTCGACTTTCTTTCGCGTATAATCTCCGATCTTCTTCGTTTTTCTATAGGAAACTTCTCAGGGCTGATGGTTGTTTCAGAACCTGGAGGGGGAAGAGGAAAATCAGGTTCAGGTGTTGAGTTTGAAGAGCATTTTATTGAGAATTTCCATGGGGGTGAACTGATTATATGTAATAATGAAATTACAGGTGTTTGGGTTGAGCTGGGGTAAATTAATGGAGAAGGGTGTGGATGATGGAGAAGTTGAACGACAGTGGAAGCCATGAAAAGTGAAGAGGATAAGGCACTTTGTTCTTTAGACAGACTAAGAACTAGAGGAGTATAGACTCCAATTGAGCATAATATCTTGGAGTAAATGGAGCCCATAATAAGAAGATTTTTTTTTTTATAACTAACCGTGTTTGATCTCTAATATTTTTAAAATATATTTTTCTCTTTTATTCTTAATCAAATATTTTTAATAAAATAATATTATACATAAACTCAAAATTTTTTCTTATTTTTTAACTATTAATTCTTCAACAAAATTTTATTCCGTGAGAAAAAAATGGGGCTCGTAAAATAATTTTTAAAAAAGAATTATTAGAGTTGAGTTATCGTATTTAATAGATATTCAAGTCCCTATTTAGTTCATTTAAAAAGATAAAAATTAAATCAAAGTTAATAATTATTTTTAAAATTATTTATTCTATTTATTTTTATCAAAATTAAAAATTTAACGGGACTTAAATAAACTCTAGATGAGAATTTTTTTTTTCCTTTTCTTTATAAAATATTCTTGATATACATAATAAAAAAGAAGGTTGAACTCCAACCTTGAGGGTTCTTCACCGCCCCGTCCCTAGAGCATTGTGGATGAGGTAAATCGTGAGATGTGCCTCATCAGGCTAGGGTACGAGCTGTCATATTGGTGCCCACAAAGAGTTCAATTTCATACCTTGTAAAGAGGTAGGAATCGAATCCTCACACTGCGATTACCCCATCAGTTGAGACTACCTCACTCATATCCTTTGCACCACTGAACTATGCCCTGAGAGCTTCTTGATGTACATAATATATGTACATAGGGGTGTTTATACCCTTAGGTGGGGCCTATAGGACACCCCAATGAAGAGTTATATAAAAAAGAAAAATAATTAAATGTAAAAAGAGGTCCATAGTATACCTACCCTGCCAATGACTTTCTTCTTGTAAGCAGGCAGGCAGTAGCAGCAAGGCGAAGGATAGTAGCTAACGTGCGTCGGGGGTGAGTGAAAACCGATCATCAATGGCGAAAATCTCGTTGGGTTGCGAACCGGTGGTGGGATCCCTAACGCCGTCGAAGAAGAGGGAGTACAGAGTCACAAACAGACTCCAAGAAGGCAAACGTCCAATTTACGCCGTTGTCTTCAATTTCATCGACTCCCGTTACTTCAACGTCTTCGCCACCGCCGGCGGCAATAGGGTAAGTAATTTACTTTTTTGTCTTCGTTTTACTACTAGATTTTGCCTCAATTTTGGGCATCAATTTTTTGGCACTCGTGGAATTTAGGTTACTGATTTTTTTTATTTTTTTTTCAATTTTAGCATGTTATAAGGGAAAATCGAAATTAATAGAGGAACCAAAGGCTAGAGAAAATGAAAATTAACTAATGTTATTTGGAAGGGTGTAAATGTAAGTAATAAATTCAATTTTTGTATGTACTTGTTCACAGAGAATAAGAAGTGAGAGAAGAGAAGAGAAGAAAACATATACATGTACGGATATGGCGTCTACTCCTCGTGATCCAGAGGGTTGAGTTAGGTGAGTCGGGCTAATAGAGGGTGTTTGAGTTAGCCAGTTAGATGAGTTGCTTTGACTGGAATATTTTTGGAGAGGGTAAAATAGATGTCACTATTTTGAGGGAAAAAAACTAAAAATCAGGTTATTCTTGGTCTTGATTGTTAGAAAAAATTCCTAAAGGAGAACCACAATGTCTGAAAAGGTTCTGTTGATGTATAAAACTAGTGTTTAGAGTGTTTATTGTTTGGGATCCTTAATCAAAAGTACGAAACATACAAAATATTTATGTGGATTTGATATGTGATTTTGACAATTGTACTTTATTTTCAAACTCAAATCTCTTAAACAACAATTAGTTTACAGTTCTCCATCGGTAAACAAAGGTATGAGTATTGTGAAAAACTGAACGAAAAAAAGGAAGCTATATTTCTTCAGAGAAGAACATTAAAGGGTAAATCTTGCATTTTGAATTTGATATATTATTTTGTAATGTGGCCGTCAGTAAAATTATGTGGACTTGAAGTTTGGAACATCTGTTGAGACATAGTAGGGCCTTGTTAACATATATACATAGTAAATTGCATTTGCCACTTGAATCATTCTTGATGCTACATCTGACATTTTCTTTTTCAGGTGACTGTATACCAATGCCTGGAGGGTGGCGTTATAGCTGTCCTGCAATCATACATTGATGAAGATGTAAGGAATTTATGTTCTTGTCTAGTGCTTCAAAACATTTAGTATGTCACATCTGCATATTCTCATATGGAATTTGGTTTTTCCATATGCTTTGTAGACAGAAAGATGAGTCGTTTTACACTGTTAGTTGGGCGTGCAATATTGATGGAACGCCACTCTTAGTAGCCGGAGGACTCAATGGAGTTATCCGGGTTATTGATGCTGGCAGCGAGAAGATATACAAGGTCTGTCATGCCTGTGGTAGTGCTTGTTTTTCTTATTTTATCTAGCGTTTGATAGATTGTTGTATACAAGGATCAAATTAGGGATAAGTGCAAAAGAAAGAAATACCGAGAACTGTCTGGTTGCAGCAGACATCTATTGCACCAAAAGCATCTTCTAGTTGACAAACGCCTCATGCATGCAATTGTAATTAGATATAGGAACACTTGGGAGTAAACATGCTTGATTTCCTTTTGATCTTGAACCATTCTTAACTATGCAGAGTTTTGTCGGTCATGGAGACTCAATAAACGAGATTAAGACTCAGCCACTTAAACCTTCACTTGTGGTATCAGCAAGTAAAGTAAGTGACTAAATTCTTTGATTAGCTTGTTGGGCATTTCACCTTTGTACTAGAATGATGAATGCTTATATTGTTCAATATTTAAAGGTAGATGAAAGATGTTCTATTTATCTTTTGCAGTCAATCAATAGAATGAGAAAATGTTGTGTTTCATAATTTTGTGTTAGATTTAGTATAATAATGAAGATTTTTTTCAGGATGAATCTGTTAGGCTGTGGAATGTTCATACTGGAATATGCATTTTGATATTTGCTGGTGCTGGTGGTCATCGAAATGAAGTTCTCAGTGTGGTACGTCGAGGTCGTATAGTTTTCATGCAATATTCACTTCGTTATTTGTTCTTGTAATCTTGTGAAGGAATAAACGCTTCCCATGCCTTTAGTCTCTTGCAGTGATTTTCATAGGTTAAATTTGGTATGAATTTAAGCATCTTATATTGTTTTGGTGATTCCATTCTAGGATTTCCATCCTTCTGACATGCATCGCATTGCAAGCTGTGGTATGGATAACACTGTTAAGATCTGGTCAATGAAAGGTAAAATTGGCTTTCCTAATCACCGTTTTTCTTTTACATCATGCAATACATTTTATTGGCATTTGAAAATAATGAATGAGGTACTGGTTCGGAGGGATAGTTAATGAGCTATCAACTGCATTGCGTCTCTTTTGGTATCTGCAATACAGATATTGCAGTCCTTGAGGAGTTTGTTTTGTGAACTTCTGTTTTTTGAAAATATAAAACATGGTGGATGTGCTGATTAGATAAATCAAAATTTTAATTTGAACTCTATCTTTAATCTCTCTGTCATAATCTGATGATCCAGTTTGAGCATAAAACCTTTTAGTGTTTCGTCTTTCGGAATGAAGTCTGAAGGTAGATATCTATTCTTCTGGCTTTTCTGTGTTAAAGAAATTTGGGATGAGCACATGACGGTTGTTAAGAAACTTGTTTTAGTTTACTTATCTGTCAAGCATCTTGCTGGTAATATGTGATCACTTTTGTTCTTAGAATTGTCTCATTTTCATATGATTTGCATCTCATCTGCTTGAAGTTGTAAGTTTCCAACTTTCAACCTTGCAATTTGTTATTAGTTACTAGAAATTTCATTATTAAGCATGCAGTTGATCTTACCATCAATGATTTTTAAATTTCCAATAATTGGCTAAACTGTCATAAGGTGCAGTTTATAGTTGTTTGCTAACATCATCCCATAGTTAAACTACAATGCTAGTTGAAAAAATGTCGATTTAGCCTGGTATTTTGTTTAATAAATTTTACTCCGCTACAGAATTCTGGACATATGTAGAGAAATCATTTACTTGGACGGATCTTCCTTCCAAGTTCCCTACAAAATACGTACAGTTCCCAGTGAGTAGTAATATATTCTTCCTCTTCTCCTTTCCCTTAAATTTCAGTATGAATTATGTTTCGAGCTGTATTTGAATTTACCTTTCCTTATCAGACATTTATTGCATCAGTGCATACGAACTATGTCGACTGCAACCGTTGGATTGGTGATTTCATTCTCTCGAAGGTATTTTTCACCATTCTGTAACATCACTGACCTTTCTCACATTCGATAATGGAACTGATTTTTTGGTTTCTATCAGTGTAACTGGAATTAAAATTACGATTGATTTCTTACGGCCTGTATCAACATAATGTCATGTTTAGCTTTTCACCAGTAATGAATTAATTGTAAAGTACCTATCAAAAAAAAAAAAAAATTAATTGTAAAGTACTGAGCAAATTCCCTTGGCATAACATATTTCTATCATGTTTCTGAAAGTGGCTTCTATAGTTCTGTATAAACACTCAGTGAGCAACGAATCGTAAGGAATTTCTACTATTACAGAGATTCCAAAAGAAGTACGATAAAATGTGCTGCTTTTTAGTGTAGATTTTAATTGGTACTTGAAGTTATTTAGCATGACTGTTTTATTTTTGCGGAAATTGGAATTCAGATTGCTTCTTTGTGCAATTGGCATCACTTTTCATGTTAACTTTCAGAGTGTTGACAACGAAATTGTACTGTGGGAACCAAAAATGAAAGAGCAATCTCCTGGAGAGGTTAGATTACATTGTTTGGAGTCTCATATTTTCATATATTGTTGATTTTTATTGGTTTTGCGAATCCTGATCCTATACGCTGAATCATTTATTAACTTGTGTAATTTTTGTCCAGGGCTCTGTTGATATCCTCCAAAAGTATCCTGTTCCAGAATGTGACATTTGGTTCATCAAGTTTTCCTGTGATTTCCATTATAAAGCAGCAGCTATAGGTAGTTCCAAGCTTTATATATTATACTCGTTTTATGTTTTACCTGTTATTCATGTTATGCCTTTTAATGTCGACACGTTGTAATCAATGTTCACTTGTACTGAAGTGATTATTGGACCATTGCATTTTCTTGTCTGGTTTCCATTTTTGTATGCATCTGAGTGCGCAGGATTCTAAAAATTGCATACAGTCTGGATGTTGTAAGATGTGTATCTGATTAATAATAATATAGAATAAGAGTTGCTCGAAATAGAAGAACTACAAAGATCCTTACTTTTCTCTCTTATAAATGTACCAGGGAATAGGGAAGGAAAAATATATGTCTGGGAAATCCAGTCTAGCCCACCTGTCCTCATTTCGAGGTCTGCTTCCTTGATTCTTCACTTGTTCCTTAACCTGACACACACAACAAGCGATCTGGATCATGTTTTGTTTGATATGTACATACTCTTGCTTTCTCAGGCTATCACATGTGCAATCAAAATCTGCAATTAGACAGACCGCAATGTCCTTTGATGGAAGGTGAAAACTCCCAAATGGATTTGCTTTCTTCGTTTGACATCTACATATCATGTATAATCTTGGAGCATATAACCAGCTGTTTCTGTGTGCTGCAGCACCATTCTTTGCTGCTGTGAGGATGGGACAATATGGCGCTGGGATGTCGTAGCAAGTTCTTGAAAATGTCCGGAGGAAAAGGGCCATTGAAGGTGTGAAATACACTTCCATGGTTGACTAAATCGTGTTCCATAGGTTGAAGTTCTGCGAGTCATGCTTGATCACAGATGCAAAGTATTACGACAAACGAATCTGCAGCTGAAAATTTCTACTAAGAAGGCCATTGTAAGTAGCATCTGAACGATGGAAATCTTGGGTTGCAGCGACACATTAACCTCCTGCTGCATAATTTATTTAGTTACACAAGAAAACAAGTTGGGTGCAATACATATATTTAAATTTGTGTCATCGTCTCCTCTGGTAAAATCTATGCTTATAGAAGCACCAAAGCTTCATAGCAAGTGAATTTCGTAAGAGTATGCAACGATGGACTCGCTAAATATAAGTTATCGTATTCAAAAGTCGAACCATTTGTAATCACTACGTAAAATTTGACAATGTGTTAGAAAATAAGTGAAAAGTAGGAGAAAACTGAAAACTGAAAGTCTTTGTTTCTGTTGAGTGGAAAAGTAATGTCATCCTTACTGCCCTCGAGAATACCGGTGTTAAAATGGGCAGGGAAGCCTAGGATCGATTAGACCTGGCTGGTTAAAAATCTGACCAGAACGGTTCTGGCCTGCAGTATTCCACGGGTACTGATCAGTCCGGTTAGCATCTATTGAAAATGGTCTGGGCCAGGTCTGGACTTGTAAGATATTGGTGGGCCAATTTTAATCGACCTAGACTCCTCAACCCGATGGACTTGCCCGACTAGCAATTTTGCTGAAAACGGGTTTAAAGTGTCGCACTAGACTACAAAATACAACATGGCCAGCTTTTTCCACTCCACACACATGCTGATTGCGGCTTGTCATCGAGGAAAAAGCCATAAATTTCTCCACCGCTATTTTTCCTTGTTGCGAGGGGACATTAGATTTTTCTGCTGGATAACGAGTAGTTTTCATCCATAACCCTAGGGGCCGGTCTGAACAAGAGTAAAGGTGAGGGGACGAAATAGTCGAGTTCAAATTTATTGTCCCAACTTAGACATGCGTTGATATTTTTGCAAGTCAAGCTTCTTCATCGATTATGATTCACAATTTTTTTTCCCACACCACGATTGAGTTGTGATAACTGATAGGACAGAAACCAGAAGACGAGATAACAATTAAAGAACATGACTTTCCAATTTCTAGAAAGAAAATTGAAGCATTGATGTTTTGCCTTTTGGTTTGATGAAGAAAAGAATAACAATCTTTTGACTTTTGGGCATACTATAGTTTGGCACCAGAAGTTTTAAGATTTTGACAATTTCCCACCTTGAAGAGCTCAAAAAATATGTTACCTCCTCAATTTGCAATATCACTCTAGTACAGATATATTCCGAACCTTTGTATTTATTGTACTCTCCTAAGTAATTATTTAAACGAGCGAATATTGGCGAGGATACTTTAGTAATTGCTTATATATTGTCCCATTATTTTTAACAGGACGATTATAATCATATCACTAATCAAATCATTTATGAAGATTCTGCATATATTTGTCATGTAATTTGCATCATGCCCTAATCAACGTGCATAGTTTGCAACTCAAAACATCAGGTCTTCAAATCATTATACATTGGAGGGTAGGTCGAGATCCACAAATCAAGCTTCAATACATGTTCAATTATGTTCAGAAGCGTTTAAAAGTAAGTAAACTTTTAGTCACTAACATAATTTTCGAAGTTACTTTTATCGCGTAATAAAACTTCCTTCTTGTATCGTATGTTTACAAGAATTTCACCAATTATTCTTTATATGTTCTTGAAAACTTATCAGGCTTGAATTAAGTTTGACTTTCAATTACAATTTCCATTAATTAAAATTTTTATATGATTCAAGTGGTGGTTTGAGCACAAGAAAGTGATAACTAAGTTAGCTAATATCTTGTAATGTGGATTAAAGCAACAAAAAGTAGAGAAATGTTTTTGTATAGATTTAGAATATTTTATTGTGTGAACGTGTAGTTGAAAATGATCGTATAGCAAATCATAACATAAATTATTTTGTTTTGAGACAACATTATTTTTAATCAAATATTTAATATGTACGTAATTTTTATAAATAAATGACAGACTGGCTTTATCTTGGTAATTACATTTCTGTTTACAGAGATTGAATTAATTTATTCATTTTTTTCCCCTTAACATGCTCAAATAATTGATATGTAATAAAATAAAATAATATAATATTCATGATGTTTCTATCTTTGTCGTGATTTTACTTTCTATTGGTTTGCAAAAAAGGAAGAGAGAACATTTAAAGTCTATAAAATATGTATTTTTATGAAAGTGGAAGAAATAAAAATTGTATATTTAATAAAAATAAGAAAATATAAATAGATACATGTCCAATCGATAGTTACAATAATACAAAGTGGCGGTGGGAACAATTGAAAATGATGCATTGCAATCCCGTCCACATTGCGGCGGTTCTCACTCATTTTCACGTTTTATAGCGAGACATTAGAATATTCTTTATAACATTTTTAAAAAGCTTTAATTCATCAATCATTCTTAAAAAAAAAAAAAGGAAATAAGAAAAATTACGAGAGCATTCTTAAAATACTCGGTTGCAAGTTGCAACTAGTTAGAGATTCGACCTACGTCGGCGAGAACTTGAAGTGATAGGTTGATTTAATTTAGATGAATCAAACCTTGACAATTACGTTTATAATCAGTCAAAAAGATAGAATGGTGAATATATACAAGAAACTCAACATCTTACGAGTTATAGAATGCAAGACGTCGAGCTTAACTAAATATGGATTCGTCGATGATTAAAAACTATCTAGTTGTTTGATAAGTTGATCAAGCAGTAAAAGTTTAGAAAGATCTTTCAAAAATCTTTACGGTATTGAGAAAAGTGACATCCATTTCATTTATTCATTCCGTGAAATTAGGAGTATCATTCACACGGAATCAATTATGGGACATGTCATCCACAACTTGTAGTCTTATAAGATAGATGCGCCTCAATTTATCAGTATTCTTTTTGCACTTTTTTGCCAGCTTTATACATTTTACCCACATTCTTATCACCCCCACTAACTCGATCGTCGGATTCTAAATGAGAATTCAACCTCATCAATTATGGGGCGCTCAAAGCGTGTAAGTTTTATCAATAGTGTTCTTCTTGCACAATATTTTTGTCGAATTTTTAGTTTTTATACACATTCTTTTATCGCTCTCACTAACTTGGTCGTCCTAAATGTTAATCTAACGTAGTCGTTTCTAACAAAATTGATATAAGTTGTCACTAAAGGAGGACATATTTTAGGTATAAATCAATGTTATGTTTCACAGTTGTAAACAAAGATATCTTGCTCCTGTCCTACGTGAAAATTGAGAAAATGATAATTTGCTGAGATAACCAACAATTTGGTCGATTAATTGCATTGGCACGTGTGTAGAGCTGTTAATTAAAAGATTCCGTCTTGAAAGATTTGAAAATTGCAAAAGAAAAAAAATTCATATATAAAAATTAATTCATTGACTTGCATAAATATGAAAGATAATCTTTAAATGTACGAAACTTTTATTTCGAAAAGAAGTTTTACCAAAATTTTCATATTCTTTTGGATACAAAATTGATGGGATATAATGTAATTAAATCCACATTCAAAAAATAATATCTCCAATCTTACAATAATATAACAAAAATAAGTAAAAGTACAAATAGAGTTCCGCAACTTTTCAAAAAATATAAATAAATCCCATTATAACAACTAAATACATATTAGCACACAAAATTATTATTTTTACACGTTAATATATATTTATTGTATTGTTTTAAGTGTTTTTCTTTAGATTATTTTATTATTTTCCTACATTAAAAATTGAAACACTTTCAATGCATTTAATTATAGAGAGTGGATTTGACTCTCCAAAACTCACTCTTTAAATTAAAATATTAATTTAAAGAGTATTTTGGAGCATGATTTTAAATGTTGACTTTTTAAAATAGAGAGCATCTCATGTTTAAAGAGTCTCTTTGAAATGCTCTTAGATTACAAAATAAAAACAAATAATGAAGGTCTAAAACGTGATGTAACAAATAAAAATTATGGTACCAATACAACCACTCTTTTCAAAAATTGATTGAAACATTGTTCAAATATTTAATGACAAATCTACCCTGAAAAAGTGTATATTACAGAGACAAGTCATCCGAGTTGCGAAACTGCCAACTTCCACTGCCATCAATGGATAATGATCTCCACAGGCAATCCTAATCCAAAATCGCAACAAATATCTCCCACACCGTCCCCATCAATCCTCGAGATCAACACACCAAAGCAAAGTAGTATTACGAAAATTGTTTAAACTCACGGTCAATACACCTCCAGTTGAACTCATGTCATAGAAATTAATGTTAAAAAACTTCGAGAAAATTACACTCAACACAGCATATTTTTCTAAAAAATAAAGTCAAATTCAAGGCGTAACCTTCATTTGAAACAAAGTACCTCAAGTCACTGGCGGACCCTGGAGTGGGCCTGGGGGCACGTGCCCTCTGCTTTTTTTTATATTTTGTTTCAATTTTTGAAATCATTGTAAGATGTGAATCGAAATCGAAATATTGCATTCTTAATACTATTTCGAAGTGTTCACATTCTAGTTTTTTATGTTGTTAACGGTGTGAGAAACGATCAATCGTAGCAAATGTTACGACTTGTCAAAGTAGACAGTTTAAAATTAGTATTTCAAGAATTTCGATAACATACTAATTTTAAAAATTCTCCTACGATCGTACGGTTGTCGAATCTACAAATCACTTATATCATTTCGAAGCTCGTTTTGAGGACTGCATTATAGGCATATCGAATAATTCAAACATATATCGAAAATAGTTAAAGATGCGTCAAACGTAAGTCTTAAAAAGAGGCGTCCAACTCGCATTTTTTTAAAAAAATTAATTATTTCATTAACATTTATTATTTTTGTGATACAAATTTCTCAATGTAATTTGCATTATTTTATTAGAAAATTTATATGGAATATGACATTAAAAAATTTCTAAATTTTACATCCGAAAAAGCCATATTTCATGTAAATTTTCGGATGCAAAATTAAACGGGGTATATTTTTTTGGATATAAATTTTCGATTGTAAAATTTCTTCCAACTTTTTTGCAAGTTAGATCGTGCCTCCCTAACTTTAATTATCTGCGTCCGCCCCTGCCTCAAGTAGAGAGTTGCATTCACCATAGAGACAAAATTTAGAAGTTTCTAGGTTTCTTATAAACACGAGAAAGAAATTCGTTCACANATTTCTTCCAACTTTTTTGCAAGTTAGATCGTGCCTCCCTAACTTTAATTATCTGCGTCCGCCCCTGCCTCAAGTAGAGAGTTGCATTCACCATAGAGACAAAATTTAGAAGTTTCTAGGTTTCTTATAAACACGAGAAAGAAATTCGTTCACAAGAATTGCAACAAACAAACTCCAACAAGAGAAAATGAGAATTTACCTACTAATTAAAGAAACGGCAAAAATGAAGTGTCAAAATCAGTGAACTCGAAACAAAAAGGCTCCACCAAAAGGGTTCAAATGGTTCCACAAACAATACACAAAAAAGAAAGAATTAACGTTGAAAAAATTTGCTGAACTTGTTGAATGGAATGAAGCATAGAGGGAAGAATTGTAGAGAATTTACAACAGGGTCCCTAACTGTTTTCAAAAGCACAAATAAGACCTAAACTTTTATATTTGGCATGATCATTGCAAATATATATAAGGATCCGTTTGATTGCAAT
>CAIGRT010181211.1:0-31860 GCA_903798405.1 Fraxinus platypoda
CTTAGAATTGGATGAATATACAAGAAATGTTCTAGTATCATCAAAACTCAAGAAATTTGATGAATTTAAACACTAGAATATAGTGCTTGGTACTATCACCTTTTTTTCCCTTAAATCATTTGCTAGTTTTTGTATTGCTTGGCTATCTACCGTGATTTATTCAACTTTTATCCTTTTTTTTAATGGTCAAAGGCCAATGTTGAAATATGGTCCGTCAACCGGCCATTTCAACTTATTTCCTCGTTTTTATAGTCACAACACTTTTTTCTGGTTTTGATTAATGTTTAAATTTTTTCAATAAGCCAACACCCGACAAGCCCCTGCGATTGCCCGTGCTCACTTCGCCGAATTTTCTTTCCTCTTATATTGGGCGATTGCTCGAACAATTATCTAGCAACCGTCTGTGCTCACCTAGATTCCTAAATCCGCCACTGAAACCAAGCAATCTAGGTCAGTCAAGTCAATCCTCATGGGGTCGTCTAGCTTAACAATGAAGCCCAGAACATCCCGTTCAATATATTTGACTAATCCAAACAAGGCCGGACATATTTCAATATAATCTTTTAATGAAGATGAAGCTCAAGTCATTCCGAACCTAAGCCACCTAACCCATTTTGACACCACTACAATAAAAGATATAGACTATATCTCCTTCAAAAGAGTGAATTTGAAGGCTTCTTCAAATGAAAGAAATAAAAGGAAAGGAGAGAAGAATTAACTCGATGAAACAGGGGATCAGAGATTGTCCAAAAACAACGCAAAATAGAGTTCTATTTGCCATTCTCATACATAACAGAAGTATATTTTTCTTCAACACATTCCATCATGCTCTTAACACCAAAAATAATAAATATTTTTGGACAACTTTATGCAACTCACAAAAACGTAACTTTACACAGTAAGGGAAGAAGATATTCCAAAACAAAACTGATCTATCACATTGATCGAATATTGGTGCTAAGTTAGAAACATATTGGCAGATGCAAATTCCCATTGCATGAACTGCATAATCTTTAACCTTCATTCGCAGGAAGTGCGGTTTCAATGTTTGAAGGCATTAGTACGTTAAAACCATCTGCGGCTGTGGATATGATCATTCCTGGTATCTGTGAATGCCAATGAAGTTCTTTCAAGTCCTTTTGACCCTGCACACGAACAAGGGCAAGTTCATCATTAATGTACAGTTGAATACATAAACTCTCGTACTAACAAGTAGGCTTGGGCGCGGTTTGGTGTGGGTCAGTTTCAATCTCAACCCGAAAGCAAAACCAAAACCAAATTAATCGGTTTGGTTGAATTTCAACCCAAACAAAACCACTCTAGCTCTTAAACCAAACCGATCCAAACAAAATCCATTTGGTTTGGTTAGGTTCGATTAGTCGATTTGCACATTTAGTCCAAATTGAATTTTAAAAAAAAAAAATTGTCTTGGATCTAAAGTAACAATCATAATAAGCTTCATCGAAGTTGAAATATCAAATTTCAGCAGAAAGTAACACACAAAGTTCATGTTCACTTCATAAGCTAAGCATTTGATAAACGCTTTACCCAGACATAACAAATGTTGAAAACAAGATAACGAGATAGCATTTAGGCATGCAGTGATAAAGTTTATATATAGATTAGTTAAAAGTGCAATCAGAACAACGATTCAAAAGAATCAATAATTTTGGAATTGGAAACAAATGACTGCTTGCAGATAACAAAAGTTCTATAAATTAAAAATATTAATTTCATAACTCAATAATTTTGTGGACATATGGACAATTTCAGACAAGCCAAGGTAGTGCACCATATTTAATTATTCGAGTTAGGTTAGGTCGATTAACCATCGGTTGGGTCGGTTAACCCCATGACCAACCCGACCCGACGTAGTGGTGGTTAAATATTAACCGAACCGAACCGATTTGCCATTTCAAACCAACCCAAACCGACCTGAGTCGGTTTGATCGGTTTTTGGATTTTTTTTGCCCAGGCCTACTAACAAGTTTAAGAGGGTGTTTGGTGGGGATTAAAATTAGATTTTTAGTAGATTGTGATAGAAGTTTTTGAAATGTGTGGTTGAAAAGCTGTAAGACCCATGAAAAATGTGGTTAATATTGATTATTTGACTTTGACTTAGATTAACATCTGATTTTAATTTGTACCAAACAGGCCTTAAGAGTTCTCACCTGATGAACAAAGAGAAGTTGTGGAGGCAAATCTGATGGGGCATTCACTTGCTCTTTTGTTTTGACTTTGAATTCAGTCTCTTCTTCCTCATCCCTCTCTAGAGAAAGGTCCCATATTCTGAAAATGTGGAAAAAGTAGAAGAAAATGAAATGTAAGTTAGAGATGGAACTAATAAAACCCTTATTTGACAACCATTATTTCAAAACTCCTTAATTTTCAACCTCATTTTCGACCACACATTTACACAATAAAATATTTTGTACGTAAAATTCAAAAAATTTCCCACTTATTAATCACACATCCTCCAAAAAGTCAATATGGGCAAAAACTGTCTTAATGTAGTAGTCATCTAGATTTCTCACGTTAGTTGATTATCTGCTGAAGATACTGCCAAGGTGGAGGCTTCATGTGGACTCCACTCAATGGATGTAATCGGATGTTTATGGTATTCAAAATGCGCCACTACAGCATCTCCTTCCTGAGCAGCAGAAACAGGGCAAAATGTAAGAAAACACCAACAATTCCCATATTAATCTAATGTGAAAATATGCTCATATTATACTGCATTTTTTCTTTTTTGTTCTAAAATAACTACATAACTACTGAATAAAGTTCTAAAATAACTACAATTCATTGGCGACAACCAACTATGATAGCTGACTGTCATATTTCATGCAATGTAAAGTGCCATACAAAAAATAAAAATAAAAAAGGAAAAAACTTCTATCTAGAAATGTCCAATATTAGACTGAATACCTTGAGCAGTCTAAGATCTCGGATGGAAAATGTCCCATCATCACTACCAGATGCCAGCATACAACTTGCGAGCCTAGTGAAAAAATAACGGCATAAGAGAGATAATAAAAGTTACTAGGGCAGCATTGAGTAATAGATCATGTTTAAACACCTGTTCCATGTTATGACATTTACATCTGCCTTATGTGCCTTAATTGAAGCTGCAGGAGACTTCCCCAGACGGCTATCCCAAATTGCAATATTTCCATCCACAGAGCACGAGGCAAACACAAAAGGTTCTGTAGGACTCCACTGCATAGAAAGTAACAAAATCATCATTTTGAGAATCAGGTGCTGTAACAAAATCATCATTGTCCTGCAATGTACCTGTAAATCTTCAACACTAGCAGTATGTCCGACAAAGGGATTACTATCTATATTCCATGTTGAACCAGATGCTGGCTCCCATAAATGAATATTATTCTTGCAATCCCCTATAAAATGAAAGCAGAATAAACAATAAGAAAATTTATTTTATTAAGTATTTCAAGAACTGCCAAAACTAGATAGCTCGTTATTAAAAAAATCTATCTTACAATACCTGACACAAGCCTTCCAGCAACAAGAGGACTCCAGTCTATAGCATAGCCTTCATCCTTATGCCCGCCAAACTTAACCAGAGGAGGTTGATTCGACAAAGCAGATCCTCCATGGCTAACTTCAGTATCGGATTCTGCCAAAGCACTTAAATGTGAACTGAAGTCCCATACCTGCAAAGCATCAATTCGTACGAGAAAGAACTTCAAAATGCTGAGCATTTACAAAGCCTTAATAAGTATATTAGTTCTAGTAGAATACTGAAATGGATAGGATCAATTGTTACTTCAAGATCTAGTTTCATACAGCATCAGCATAAAAATATATTTTCAATTAACAGCATAAAATGAATATGAGATCTAAATAACAATGATTATAATGCCAAGTTTCAGCATGGAGTCTACCCATCTGAGTGACAACCAACAAAAAACAGCTTATTCTGCTTATTATTAGACAAATTACCAATGACAGCATTTTCATTTCCCAAAACATACAGGAAAGTTATTAGTACTTCATTTTCTAAATTGAAGTTGCATAATCAACTTAAGTTATCCAAAACTAACTGTCACACCCAAACCTGCATACCACGTTGCTGGATTACAGTAAATATGAGCAACTTATTAACTCACAACTAAGACTGTCTACAACTTTTTGATAGTTGATACCACAGTTGGATAGCGACTACTGGTTCAATTGTCTATTCTACTAGGTGAGGTTTGAAGATGCCATTATGTCTAACAGTCCACTGGCATGACATAAATAAGACCTAATAATTCAAATTTTTGGATTTTTTATATTGTACACTGGCAAATTGAAGACAATCAGCCATTGCTGTGAATAAAACCATCAAACTTCCATCAATAAAGTGTTTACCTGAACATGACCAGTATCTGCCCAAGAAGCACATATATGGGGGTTTTGCGGCATTGTACGTATTCTGTTAACACATCCTTCATGGAAAACCTTGCGTAGCTGTAGATTCATCAAGAAAGAAAAAGATTAAGTGAAAATAGAATAATACAGATGACTGCATACAACTAAAAAATCTCATATACAAAATAAAACTGTACCTGCAAAACAGGTGTCCCAGACATGCCATCCTCCTCATCATCATCATTGTCGCTGTCACTACTATCGCTCTCCAAGTCAGAACCATCAGTATTTGCCTTTTTCGGCACTAAGTCACGTCTCTTTCCCGAAATGTTTGATAGTTTAAATATTCCAATGGAGTTCCATGAAGCTTTCTCTGCCTGCATAATCGTCAGATTGATTAATATCAATACTTAAAAAAATAAAAATAAAATTGATATACAATGACAATGTTGAACACTATAATCATAGGCGATATATGTATACATCTGTGCCCTGTTGGTGCTTCCAATGAAACCTATACTTTACAGAAAAAATCTGAGAGGCTTTTATATGTGAGTTACAAATACAAATCTCGCAAGTGCCAAAACAAGGAAGTATAATTGTCAATCATAATCAGCTATCTTCTGTTTGGAAATGCATTGATAAATTATCAAGTGTGTTCCTTTTCATTTGGTCAGCATAAAATTTTACACAATCGAAGAAATAGCCCAAATATCATCCACATATGGGTAAAGATCAACACTCACTTGTGTTCCTGCAACACAGTATACAGTATGGGGAAACTCTGTTCGCACCAACCCGAGTGAATCACGTAGTACATCAAAGCTGCCAAAATCCAAATAAAAGATCAATTACATAAACTCTCCAGCCAAAAAAAAAGAGACAAAATTCACCAAGGATACTGATAATAACTAAATCACGGATATAGGCACGTTGCAGCAAAATAATAAAGTTATGCATAAGAAAATCCACAGATATATTCCCTTCAACCTACTTTTTACCATAAATGTCAAATCCAGCCAGAAAAATTATGATAAAACTAGGAGGCCAGAAGCTGTGCGCCTAGCACACAGGCATACACAGATACAGATCGAATATATATTTTCTCACTACAACTTTTCAGCCAAAGTAAATTAAGAGACAAAAATTGAGAAACTTCTCAATGAAAATACCAATAGGCTTAGATGTTCCGGACACTCATCCGCATACATTTAGAATTTTCAATTTTTTAAGCACTTGCATCTGTGCATTTTTGTAATTTCTTCTCGATGAACCCCGCATCTACTGAAATCTTAGAGTATGTTGGTACACAGTAATTGACAAGACTGAGCTTGATTAGACGCGCTAGCGTCTTTTTCTTGCTTGAATAGTGATAAGCAATAGTCATGAGCATGTAGTTTTAGCACATACATATGGCCCGCAGAAATAGACAGGAACACTAACCTCAAGCAAGGCCAGCCAATGTTAAAGGCATGGAGAGAATTGTAGGCAGAAGGGTCACACTGCAGCTCCTCTCCTTCCTCCAACTTGTCCACACCCGGTTGCCATACCTTCACCGGCAGTGATGGCATGGCATCTGACAATGACCCTTCGCCTTTTTTTGACACCTGCAAAGAAAAGAAAAGTTGTTAATCAAGCAACATCAATTGCAACAAAAATAAAATCAGAAAACAAATTCAGCAAAATAGTATTTATTATATTTAGAATAGAAAAGATTCAATTTTTACCTTGTTTTTGCGTTTTGCTTTTTTATGGTTCTTTAAGCTTCGCACCATGTTTGCAATTGTGAGCTTCGGTGGAGACTATGAAAACAGAAGAAGTTTTGAGGAAGGGTAATTATATTACCACAACAAATTTTATTTCCTACACCACATTATAATCACACTACAATTAAAACATATTTTCAATAAATACACCACAAAAAATTAACAATTATAGATCTAATCCAAGAATAACTAAAAAGGATAATTATATTGCTGGCAATAAAAACTGGGTGTGTTAGTCAATCTTTACACCCATAGTGCTGGCTGTAAAAACTGGGTGCTTCCTTTTTTTGGGTGTTCTTTATCCTGGAGACAGGTTCCTGACTCTTTTATCCTATGGATCATATATAATTGCTCCGAAATGCAAAAGATAAATTTCATAACCTATATATCTTAAATGGTTGCTCTGCTATGAATTCCACTTGACAAAGCTATGATAACATCATACAAGAAAATTACGATTAGAAATCTACTCACAATTTTCTCCTCTGCCAAATAGTATAGGATATGGTCAGTATCTTTATCATCTAATGGGCAGGACATATATCATTTTATCTTATGAATTGGTTCTTTGTTCAGAATTTTCATGGACCTTTTATGATACTGCTTTTTGCGATCTTTGAGACAATCGTCAAAATCCCATGTATCTTAGGTTTTCTTTGCTAGTTTTCCAAGGCTAATGTCTTCGCTTATTGCGCTAGTATCTATAATTGTTGCGGATATGACATTTTAAACTCTATTTGATTCCTGACTTTAGCTGGGAATTGGTTTTGCAGGAAAAGGCTTTTCCAGATGATTAATGATGTACCAACTGTATTTGAAGTTGTGACAGGACCTGTTCAGCAGGCAAAGGACCAAGCTACTGCTCCCAATAACAATAGCAAGAACAAATCTAGTGGAAGAATGGTAAGTTTTATTCTATATAACCTTCGTCTTCAAACTTTATACATATGGTTACTTATGATTCTTATGGTTACAATTTTCTTATTTTCACTGTTGAACGGTTTCAAAATATGCTTCTTATGAAGCAAATTCAGACTATATGGAGTTGGTTGCTATTTTGACTGCCTTGATGTTTACAGAAAAGGAGAACCTCTGTCTCTATGGGCTTCCAAATGAGACATGGGAAGTCAACTTGCCTGCTGAGGAGGTGCCTCCTGAACTTCCCGAACCAGCCCTGGGAATAAACTTTGCTAGAGATGGGATGCAAGAAAAGGACTGGTTATCACTTGTTGCAGTTCACAGTGACTCCTGGCTGCTTTCTGTTGCATTTTACTTTGGTGCGCGCTTTGGGTTTGGCAAGAGTGAAAGGTAATTATATTTTTGAAACACCTGATCTATTTGTGAACTTATTTTACATGTCGTGGTGCTATATATTTAAGAAATACCTTTTTAAGATAATGGATTTCTACCATCTGCTTGACATTTCGACAAGCTAATTGAACAATACCGATTACAACTATGATTTCAATCATGTCATTGTTAATGGTATCTGCAGATTTAGTCCTTTACTTCTTATTTCATGCAAGATAGTGTTTGTCCCTCTTTTTTCTTCTCCCGTTTCAGCTGGAGTTTATGTTGGAATCCTCTCTCCCTCCCTCCCTCCCTCCCCCTCGTAATTAGTTGTTTAGAGTCATAGCTACTTCTAAATTTTTGGTTTAATTTGATAAGCTGATGAGTATTACTATTTGCGTACTAATGCTTCTTCTGGTTGACTTTGTAGTTGTGCGTATATACAGCTGGTGTTATCTCCATGTCAATGGATCCCTGCTCCACTCAGTATTTACCTAGCTTGCAATAAAACATTTCTTTTCTAATGTTAAAATAAGGTTTCTGGATTGCATTATTGTGCATGTTTCTTCACTAAGTTTTCTAATAATTATGCTCCAGACTACAAATTCTTCAATTTTGTCTCCCTTCCCACTGTACATCTGCCAATTGCAACTTTGAAGTTTTTGTCCTTGCTCCACATCTGATGATGAGTCAATAATGAGACTGCTTTATGTTGGTGCATGTTTTCATTACGCATTCATATCCATCTTTGAACTTAAAACTTTCCAAATGTGTACCTATATGAAGAGCAATTATTTAAACATGCTGTCATTTGCGTTTTATTGTTCTTTGGGAATGACCTAATTTAACAAGATTTTATTTTCAATGGTTTGGGATATACAGATTATGTTTGTTTTATTTAACCTTTCCAGGTGTCTTTTTAAGATCTGTTACTTATCCAGGAAGGGGGGTTGAATACATATATGTTTTTTTTTTTTTTTTGTGGGGTGGGGGGGGTAGGTACCAATCCTTAGACCCTTTTGACCATAGATATGGAAACAACATTCCTTAGAATTGGATGAATATACAAGACATGTTCTAGTATCATCAAAACTCAAGAAATTTGATGAATTTAAACCCTAGAATATAGTGCTTGGTACTATCACTTTTTTTTTTATAGGTGGTACTATCACCTTTTTTTCCCTTAAATCATTTGCTAGTTTTTGTATTGCTTGGCTATCTACCGTGATTTATTAAGATCTGTGTTTTCCTGTTTTATAGTAAGGTTATTTTTAGCATGAATAAAGTTAGTTCAGCTACAAAGACTGATTGAACAGATACGGGTTTGCTTCCCCAATTCTTTTCCTTTTTCCATAGTGAACTTACTCCAAGTGTTAAGAGTACTTGAAAGGGAGTTTTAAAGAACAAATAAAATTCTTTCAACCACGAAGACAGCTAAAACAGATGCTAGTTTCCTTCCCCAACTTTTTTTCCTCTTTCATAGCAAGTACTTATAGGTAGTTTCTATGCACAAATAAAGTTCATTCAGCCGCAAAGACTGATAAAAAGGATGCAAGGTTGCTTCCCCAAATTTGTTAGCTTAGGTTATTAGTCTGGTGTGCACAATTTCTGTGGGGAAGCATGTATTTATGTACTTGAAAACATATGGAAGTATATGTCGTCACTGACTAAATCGAGAATGTTCATGGTATATCTGACTGGGATTTTTAATTCAAATGATTGTATAAATTCAAAATTATTAATGTTAATTCTATCAATCAACAACCAGATGTGTGTGTTAGTCAATGTTTACACCCATAATGCTGGCTGTAAAAACTGGGTGCTTCCTTTTTTTGGGTGTTCTTTATCCTGGAGACAGGTTCCTGACTCTTTTATCCTATGGATCATATATAATTGCTCCGAAATACAAAAGATAAATTTCATAACCTATATATCTTAAATGGTTGCTCTGCTATGAATTCCACTTGACAAAGCTATGATAACATCATATAAGAAAATTACGATTAGAAATCAACTGGGTTTCAAAATTTTCCTCCAATACCGTATTTCCTCCAACTGGGTTTCAAAATTTTCCCCAACCGGCACCAGGCAACAACAGCAAGAACGTGCTCCATAGAATTCATATAAGACAAATAAAAACATTACCCTCATAGTCCCTAACCACACCCCCGCCAGTTGCAAGATTACAGAAGCCATTTAGTTGTGGTTATTCACTTCCTATTTCCTCCCCTATAAATAACTAATAAGCGAGGTAGTTACCCAACAATACCCATTGCATATACTCTACACTCAACAGCCAATAGCACTATAGGACTTAGCAGATGCCAGATGAATACCAATTGAAATTATAGAAAACTCACCTACTTGAACGCTGGATGCTGAGCGCCTGGGCCTGGTTCTGTGGTTCAGGGGACGACGGTGCGCGGTGCGTGGATGCAGGGGCTGAGGCAGTGGCGGATTCTCTGTTGATGGGAGTTATGGAATAATGTAATGGGAGCTAATTTGCAGGGCTTGTATCATACATTTTGGGCCAAACAATTGGCCCACTTGTTTTTTTTGTTTTTTTTTTTTGTAGCCCAAAGTCCAGTGAAGGCAGATACCTTAACTGGGTCCGCCCCTGCTCACCATTGTGGAAATTACACAAAACCCTACTTTTGAAAATCAAAATTCTAAAATCAGATATGAGGTTTAACTTTTCAAAAATCAGATATTTTGTATTTATATATTATATATTAATTATATAATTTTCATTCCTACCCTAATTAATTTCCCCCAAAATCGTCTCTTCTTCTCTCTCTCTCTCTCCCCTCATCCTTCATCCTCCTCTCCATTTCCCTATTTCTTCATCGCACTCACGCCCTCATCCAGCACCAGAGCCACCACTAATTCAACAGCAGCAAGGCGAGCATCGATGTGAGTCGCACGGCGGCGCAGAGATCCACTGCTATGAGTCGCACGGTTTTAGATCCAAAAGTGTTAAGAAGAAAACTAAACTTGAAGAAATGGGTTGTCGAATTAAACTGGAGGATTACATGAGTGATGGGCTTCCAATTTAATACCTTTTGCCATTGATTTTCTGAGCTTTTGCTTTTTTGTTGATTTTGAGGATTACACAAGTGCTGGACTTCCAATCATGATACAATTGCCAATGATTTTCTGGGCTTCTGATTTGAGGAATGTTAGGCTTCTCTCTATTTTGTTGTTGGAGTGGTGATGGTGTCGACGGTGGTAGACTAGTAACGATTTGCAAATAGTGATGGCGTTATAGTCACATATTCATGGAGTGTACAATATGACATGTGACCTGTGCAGTGTGACTGTGAACATAAATCAGTGATCTCTAACCAATTTTATTTAATCTGTAACATGTGAACATTGATCTGTGACGTTCATGACGACCTGTGGCATGTGAACTATAACATGTCATATGTCTTTTGTGCACTTATCACAGGTCACAGATCACAAGTTATAATTAACAAATTACACGTTACAATTCACATGCCCAGATTATCATTCATATGTCATAATGTATAAGTCACATATCAATACTAAATGTCACAAATCAAATGTCACTTGTCTTTATACACTAATAACCGGTCACAGATTCAAGTTCACAGGTCACAGTTCATATGTTATAGGTCGTGCACTTATCACAGGTCACATATCACGAGTTATAGTTAACAAGTCACAGATTATAGCTAGATTATCATTCACACGTCATAATGTATAGGTCATATATTAATGTCAACATGTATCATATCAATATTAAATGGTCACAAATCAAATGTCACATGTCTTTGTACACTAATAACCGATCACAGATTCAAGTTTACAGGTCACAGTTCCTATGTTATAGGTCACGTGTAACAATTCGCTGGTTATGGATCATTTTGCATGTGTAACAGATTAATGTCTACAAGGCCATTAGATCAATAGCATAGGTAACAAATCAATGTCCAAAGGTCACAGATTTAAGAGAACTAGTACCATGTCATTAGATCAACATTACAGGTAACAATTTACAAGTAGTTTAAATCACACCGTCAAAAATTTACGAAATTTAAAATAATCTGATAATAAATCAAAAATTCGAATCAAATTTACACTCCATCGACATCAGTCTATTGTTCAAATTGAAGCTCAATTAGATAATCTGCCCAAAATTCTACTCACTGTGACTGATATTCTACATTTGTAATCGGATTTTTTCAATAATCACCAATATACCAGATTCTGGGGATAGTAGATGATATTATGATACAATTCTATGAATTTTAGCTTCTCAGTGATGAATTTATCTTTCTAGGGAGGTGAAATTTGTATTTTAGGGAGCCCGATTTCATAGGTAAGTGGAAGCTTGATTTCAGGAAATTGAATATTAACAGAATCAGTTATACATATATAAACATCTGATTTTTGAAATTACAAACCTCTCATCTAAGAAGTGAAGTTTGGTAAACTTAATATCTGGGTTATGAATTTTCCCCTCACCATTCCATTTGGAGAATGGGGCGTTAAGGATTACTGTGCCTATATTGGCTAAGGAAAAGAGAAGGGAGCCTAAAGCGATTAGCAATGACAAAAAGGTCACCAAGGTTGAATTCAAGAGTTGAAAGTTCTATATACATTGTGTTATGGATAGCCGATGTCCTTTTTGAGTTTGGTTTTTTATAATTTATGTCGATGTACAAATTGTGCAACAAAGTTTATAAAGAAGCTTTAATTACATGTGATTTTGATTGTACCTTGTTAAGAATTGTGGTTCCATCTTAAAATGTCAACCTTATTAAGAGGAGTAACTCAATCCTTTATAAATTGGTTTATGTTTACATCTTTATTCGATGTGGGATTCTATCCCTTAACATGCCCCCGCAAGATAGTGGCTCGTTTGAGCAGACCAATCTTGAAATCCGAATGCTCACTTTTGGAGTCTTAATCGGATCGACTTGCTCGTTAGAGCTTAATGGGCTCTGATACCATGTTAAGAATTGTGGTTCCATCTTAAAAGGTCAACCTTATTAAGAGGAGTAGTTCAATTCTTTATAAATTGGTTTATGTTTACATCTTTATTCAATATGAGATTTTATCCCTTAACATACCTTAAAATCAAGAAAATTATAGTATCTTGAACAGTATGTAGACTTTGTCTTCACACCTCTATTGCACAAAAACAGTTGTTTCATGTTAGGTTGATACGTGGTCTAAGATATTAAACTGTACATGATTATTGTCTTAACTAATGTCATAAGATTGGCCTGAGGGTCTTTAGGGGAAAAGATTGATAAATAGTTCGAGGCCTTCTAAGGGTAATAGGGTTGAGTATAGCATCTTCATATGATGAATTTTCCTATTTCCTTTTAATGCTTCGAGCCATTGTCTACTTAAGCCCTTTTAGTTATTGCTGAACCCATATCAGAGCAGATGTCTTTTCCAAAACGACTAGTTTTTGTTAATTTCTTGCAAAAGGCTTCCACATTCTTGACCTTAACAATCCTCTTTCACACGTCCCTCCAAATAGTTTACATTGCATTACAATAAAAGTAGGGATAATTGTAGTAAAGGTCTCAAATCTTTCAAAACTATGGCGAAAGGTTTTTTGAAGTAGTTAGTTGACCAAACCGTTTGACCACAACTTGATCAAATGTAAAAGGAAAAATGATCTTTTAACATTTATTAATTACAAAAGGAAAATTAGCATCGGAGGTGCCAAACCTTTCAAAAATGTGCAGCGATCCCAAACCTTTAATAAATATGCTTGAAATGACCTCTAACGATTTTCACCAAAAAATCTATAAGTTAACCAAAAATATCCATATTTCTGTATTCATCTAATCACCCAACCGCAACCCTAACCCATCCATGGAACAATCCTCGACCCCATTTTCTCTAGCCATTCAACTACATTTCCTCTTAATAAGAACCTTTAAAGAACTGATAAAAAATAAATAAAGATAAATAATTTCTCTTCAAATCCAACAAAGCCAATAAGACCTACTCAAAAAATCGCCTACTTGATCAAGCTGATTAGCGGTAGTTTTTGAGGGCCCTCAACCAATCAATGTGTAGTTTAGGACCGCGCTGCATATTTTTGAAAGGTTTAGAACCTTCAATGAAAATTTCCTTTCCAAAATTAATTAATGTTTAAAAATATTATTTTGAAGTTGACTTTCGGTCAACTAACCGATTTTTTTACGAAACCGTCCAGAGGTTTTTCGGTCGCACAATTTTGAATAGTTTGGGACCTCTGCTGCTATGATTTAAAAGTTTGGATATAATCTGCACATTTTTGAAAGATTTGAAACATTCACTGCGATTATCCCATAAAAGTACGATTCAAACGCGGAAATGGGATGGATTATTCATATGAAGTCCTCAAGCATTTAAATAAAAGATTTTAGCTTGCATATTTACACTACTTGAGAAGCCACCTTACGAAAAATTCTTTAAGAACCACTGTAAATCATTATAGTTTCTTGTCCTTCAACCATTTGAATCTACCCAAGTACCTAACATCTAAAACCATAATCTATGCAAAAACAACTTACTTAATATATATAATTCTTCCTAATCAGAAATGTTTACAGATTAGATAACTCTAAATTGTTGTCATCAAAATAGAAAAGTTTAAGGGATCAAATTCATCACTCAACAGGATTATACTTGTCTTTATTATTTTGATGGCTTCTCTTTATACCAAGGACGTGTTGAACTTCATAGACTTAGTTACATCTAGGAGTCACATAGAATGCAAGTTACAGAGCATCATCATCCTCCAAAAAGTATCATCTAATAACCCGTCCCCTACCCACAGAAAAAATAAATATTATTTAACCACCCTGTATACACTGATGACTTAATGTTGTTCTCCTGTATCGCATGTGCAAATAATTCCATCTAGGCAAACCTGGACCTGTTTTCTGATAAAAGAGGAATAGAATCACCGAAATTCGCATTCCTTTCTTTACATGAGCATATGTAGCCCTGCAATTAACATTAATAAGAATAATGCATAGTTCTGCGGTTGAGATAAATATATACACAAATGTAAATTAACGAAGGCGAAAATGTGTAATGTTCTTGTAATAGCCATTTCTTCATATTGTTTTCTTTCATAATTATAGCTGATTCATACCTTTAAAATAACTCCATAGGATTTACAAGCACCCCTTCGTCGTCCCAGCCTACATCTTTTGCACCTGCTTCCTTTCCGATCAACTGAAGAGGCACATCTAGTGGTGGTGGGGTCTGCATGATATTCAATGTTCAAGATATACAACTTCTGTTCTATAATAAGTTTCAGTAAAAGTGATAAACCTGGACTTTTCTTTTAATATTTAAGGTCAGATTTTTGTTAAATAAGAAGTTGAAAGTTAATACCATGCAACGAATGAGAGGCCATTTAATTCCACTAAAGAAAGGGTGTTGCTTGATCTCATTTGCACCTCCATTAGATCCTAAACGACTAGCAGGATCTCGATTTAGCAGTGCATTAATCAACTGCCTTGCTGCAAGCGTTACCTGTAATATCATTATATCAAAATCTTTGGTGACAACACAAATGACATTATGCTAGTTCATACAATTTTGGCACACGTAATGGGGCTTATACTAATATCGCTCACCATCGACAATAATTTTAGAATGATTTGTTTCGTCAAAACATTTTTTTTTTCCTTTACCACTGACAAAGAGTTTATGATTACTTGGTTGAAGAATCTGAAATGAACTGTTTCATTCTTCCCATAATGTTAAGCTCATACAAACTTGAAATGTTCTTGGCAGGTATATCTCACCAACCAGTTTGATTTCATTACTCTCCATCACTATCATTCGCAAAATTGAGGCACCCTATGCAAATAACTAATACTCCAACCCCTCTTTCTCAATCACAATTTACCAAGCAGAGAAAAAAAAACAAAGAGGAAAAGACAGAAAGTACAGATTAAATTCTTCAATAAAATTTATTTAGAATCATAATTAGGTTTTTGCTTCATTTCATTTTTCATGAAGCATAAAAATAATCTTCAGCATAGAGATTTAGTGGAAATGGTAGCTTTCTACCACATGATTTCAAAAACTTTATGTTTGTACTCTTATGGTCTGGCAATAGGGTACTCAATCCTATATGATTTGGAAAATACCATTCCAACTATTAAGACATGGAGTTTCATTTTAAAAGGTCAACCTTGTTAAGAGTAGTAGCTCAATTCCTCAACAAACATTTTCTGGCAAAATGGTGGCTCATTTGAACACATCAATCATGGAATCCGAATGCTCGTTTTAGCTTAAAACGGACCAGATTGCACGTATTAGCTTTACGAGCTATGATTCCTTTCATCTTAAAAGGTTAGCCTTGTTAAGTTATATGTTGGTTAGTATTTTTATACTCGACCAATGTGAGATTTTACCCGCATTAAATTTCCTTACATGAAGGCGGATTTGACACCAATAAGCTAAATTTCTAAACTACTTTGAGGTTATTAACTCATTAAAATTCACAGTTTCCTTCAATGCCAATAAGTGGATTGACGGCAACCATAATTACTTGATTTAATTCAGTATACTTAGAAACCACTGTGTGTGAATGAAAAAGTTCAGGAAACCAAATGAAGGGGAGCAATTCAACACTATTTTACCAACTATATACTCGTCAGAGTGCATGCTTTTACCGGAATGCTACTTGGGAAGGTGAGGTCTTTGTGCAAGATGTTGGAAAATGTCTTCTGCCTATTCTTTCCCCTGAATGGTGTACGGCCGTAAAGCATTTCATACAACAAAATGCCTGAATTCCAAATACAAGTGATCGTGAGACCAGAAAAGTAAGAAACTATAGTTAAATCGTATTACATCCGCGATTATTAAGTATAAATGAAACATGCAGCCATGCAGAATAACTAATCTTGTGAACTCTACATATTTTTTCTGTGGGAGAAAGAATAAAAAACCTCTTCGAGCACTATTTTAAATATAATTTTCAAGTATGCAGTTGCTATATAATAAAGTGTGTAATACATATTTGATGAAGGAGGAGTATTCAAGTATACAGTCGCTAACTAAATCTAGAAATCTATTTCCATATATACTTACCAAGAGCCCACCAATCAATAGCACTACTGTGTCCCTCGCCAGTTATGATTTCCTGAAATGAATCCACCAGTAGGTAATAGGTACCTTCAAGAGCTATGTGTGTGCAGGTAACGGTCTAATGGTATAGATAATAACTTCTTTTGTTTAATTAAATAAACAGAGAAACTCTGGGAAAAAACAACAGTTTTCTTAAGGCACATCACTCGTTTCTCAGAATATCCCTCAAAGCACAAAAGGTGATAAAAATAAGAAAATGAAAAGCATACTGCACTGAACTAACTCATAAATCTGGCAAAAATAGAATCATGTTGCTAACATCAAGTTTATTAGGAATATCTCTTTTCTCTGATTCAACTAAATACTGTTTGGTTTCCCAGTTAAAACTATGAGCTCACTAGGTGGTGTCAGGATTTGATCTCCGCTACGATCTTATTTATCCCATAAAGGTACATCAAAGTTAAGGATAGTGTATAAAAATCATCTATACAAGCATGATTATAAGACCGATTCATTTATATTTTTGCCCCCCAAAACTTCTCTTATGAATTATAGGACTTGTTCTTATTGACCGATCTTCAATTTTAATTGAAGACAATGCCCCTGATGCTACCATTGAAAGGTCTTAACAGTTGTTTGTTTGATAATAAGTAATTAGGAGAAGCAACAATATCACTATAGAAACTAAAACACACCATACCGGTGCAATGTATTCTTCAGTTCCAACAAATGAATTTGACTGAGTATTTGGTTCTGCAATGAAAACAGGAGGTGGTTGACTCCTTGATCTTCTTCTCTTTGGCGGTGGATGCCTTAAAACCTAGGAAAATGTGGTTAATTTTAGTAGGGGAAAAAAATGTAATTGAGAATTGATCGATCCTGGAATCCAATAAGCATAATTACAGAGTTTACCACACCAAAATTATTTTCATTTTGTGCGTTAAGAGAGCAAGAAGGTCTGTATAACATTGAAAATATTTTTTACAATTAGTAAGAGAAATTTTGCTTTACAGAATGAGAACCTTGGCAAATAATTCCTTCCAATGGAATTAAAAATAGTTCAGTACTAGCTAGGGTTGTTCTAAATTTAAAATACAAACATCTACTTTGCCTTTCAGGAATCCATTTGAGTGTATCAAATTTTTAAGAACTTAATGCTGTAAACTTGTCATTGTTTACATGGCCATAAGTGATTTCAGAAAAAGCATGAAAATAGAACCCCAAAGATATCAATCCCAAAAGTAAAGAAGTATAAACAAACAGAATTATCTAAATATAGTATAGCAAAAATATGCTAGAGAGAAGATTGTGGCATACTTGGGGTTCACAAGTTGTCTTAAATGATAGATCGAAGTCAGTTAATACAACGTGCCCATCCTTCTGCAGTAGAATATTTTCTGGTTTCAGGTCCCGATAAATTATTCCTGTGATGCGAGAACAGAGAACCGACAAAAGAATGTTAAGGTTTGAATGTGAGAGAATGAAACTCCCTGCTACTAAACAATAGTTTATTTTACATGGTAGTAACTTAAATAAGTAACAGCTTCTAAAGTGCTTCTGTCCAAATAACTTTGAGTGAAACAGTATTTTGAATAGAGAAATTATATTGACATGCTAGCTTTGAAACACTAACAAAGATGATATGATACAGTGATTCTTTGTTAATAGGATTTTTTTTTCTTTTTAATGACTTCATTTATTTCTTTAGTTTTTTTCTAAGATAACCAGAAGCAAGAATTCATACAAGAACTTGAACTTAACAAATAGTGTTCACTTCCAAAATTGTTCAAAGGAAAAAAGTATGAAATTATGCTCGTGCAAACAGTCTTAATGCGGCAAGCGAAAATTTATCCGCAAAGTTATCATCTATATAAGATACCTAAACAATGAAGATATTCCAAGCCAATGACAACCTCTGCTGTATAAAACCTGTTAACATATGATAGAGAGCATTGAAAAGTTACTGGTAATCAAACTAGAAAGTGACT
Source organism: Fraxinus platypoda (assembly GCA_903798405.1). Classification (NCBI taxonomy): domain Eukaryota; kingdom Viridiplantae; phylum Streptophyta; class Magnoliopsida; order Lamiales; family Oleaceae; genus Fraxinus; species Fraxinus platypoda. The sequence continues at coordinate 18,506 of CAIGRT010181211.1, forward strand.
ATCTACCGAGCACTTTGATTATAATGGATCTAATGAGATATGGACTTGAGCCAAATTTTGTTATCTGCTAATTTTTCTTTTTTATCGTGATAGGTACAGAGATGCCCACATTAGAGGTATTTATTAAACTTGACAGATTTTAACACAGTTTGAAATTAAGCACTTTTTTTCTCTTTTCTATTAAGATGAAGCAATCTATAGCTTGGAGATTGTTCATCAAAAGGAGCAGCGGCTAGATAAGATATTCAAACTAAGAACTAGATATAACAGAATAAGAATAAACTTATTCTAGTCTTTTAGTTTTTAGATATTTCTATTTTAATAGTAATTAAACCATGAAGTTTTTGGCATGTGGATAATATCAGAAGTCTGAATTCGTTTACAATATCATAAGGAAACCGGATGCATAAACTCCTGGTTTCTTGGATACAGTTGATATTGGTTTAAGTTTAATAATAAGTCATCAAACATATAAAGGTGATAACTGAATTTGTTTTACATAGATTAATAGAGATTTGCAATGAAATACCTAGCTGATTCCTCCTTAAATATATTCATGGGCTGTTTGTCAAGCACTGCAAATAACTCTCCCCCAGGACAAAAATCCGTTATCAAGCAAACGTGTGTAGGCGTCTGGGAGGACAAAGAGACGTCAGACAAGAATCAGATACCATAGTCAAAGGCAAGCCTCTTCGACCAGGATGGAATATTGAGTCAATCGTAACACACGCTAGTCAAGACTCAAATTTAATTAAGAAAATGCATGTATCATTTTTTCCTAAAAAATATTACTGAAGTAAATAATTACAACGTGACCAACTAAATGTTATTTCTCATCATTTTTTCTAACTTATTTTCTAGCACAGATACACTTCCATGCACATCCCATAACGACTTCTTTTTACAAGAGGAATCCCAGCACAAAGATCACTTTTTTCCCAACAATCACGTCACAAGAATTACGTTACACACACTTTTTGAAGCATCACAGTGGAATACAGAAGACTATTTCATCCAAAGAAAACAGAATCATTAAGAGACCAAAATGAAATTTGAATAAGTATAATCAAAACTATGTTTCTGAAGATGTTTAAAATGAGACATCTAATGTTTACACAATTGCATTAAGTTGTTAATTCATATAAGCACTTGTAATGGCTTTCTGATGTAGAGTGTCACGTCGATCAGGTACATGTTATAACAAAGGTCTGCACAATGGAACTTCCAATGAAGCTTATTTTCGGATTTGTTGTGGATTTCAAATTTCTGAAACTTTTCAAGGTTAAAATCATATATATTGAATAACAAACTTTTAAGACTTAAAAAATACAAAAGAATTATAGTTCTACATTCACACTCACTCATTCCAATATGATGAATATTTTAAATGATTTTGCATATCCATACATTTTGAGTTGTCCTTGCTCTTTTGGAACTGAGACTATGAAACATAAATTTAGCTATTAAGACCGTATACTAACAAAGAGTCCAAATAAATAATATGACTTAATTTATGATCCAAGGACCAACATTACAACCCTCTGGTATATCTAGAACTTTGAAGAATCAGTCAACAACTAAAGTCATGGATAGACAAAAGGGATACCGTGCACCATAACCCTCAAAAATAATGCCCGAATATGACTAAATCTGAGTAGAATAAATTGCAAAGTGATGTAATTAGTTTGTGTGCACGTAATTTCGGTGCTATCTTCACAACAACATATTCAATACAAATATGAAATATACAATAGAAAATGAGATGACCACAAGAAATGAGAACCTGAAATGAGGTGTAGAGGGTGGGAAGAAATGGATGGTCTAGAAGTGAGATAATTTCTCTTTCAATACATGCTCGATGAACCTGCAAATTGCTTAATGATGTTAACATTCTATTTCATGCACAATTAATCGGGGACTTGACTTTGTTAGGTCAAGATGACTATGTACAGACAGATTTAGAAATTAGAACGGAATCAGAAATGAACAAGGGTTGAAATGCAAAAATCTGTCATTACAAGTGTTTAAGAAGATAACATTTGGCAGCCACTCTACCTCAGGAAAGTAGAAGTTGTAGCAGCTTCATTAGATGCAGGCAAGTCGAAGGGTTTGAACCAAAAATATTTACTAATTGTATATTATGTAGAAATATATCTTTATTTCTAATCCTCGTCACCTGTCACATTGTTTTCTACCTTTATTACTAATTAGTAAAAATAGTAAAAACAGATTTCGATCTTATCTAGTTATTATCATTTTTCCACACGTGTATTGCAATAATTTTATTTTTCATCTAGCTGATATGCTATATTATCTTTCAGAGAAAAAAATGGAACTACAGCCACTATAATATTTATAGGATCCTTTACATACCAGTCTAATCTTTCTTTGTGTTACTGACAAATACCCTATTGTGTAGAAGAAATTTTTTGGTTGGCATCTAATAATCACATAATTTAATGTTAAAAGTAGACAGTGGTGAGAAAAGGCTGAGGAAATGTAGGCAAATCAAGCAACAGAAAATGGTTATTCAATTTCTGTCAAGAATTCACTGTTATGATGCTATAAGCAATATAGTATAACATGAAGATATGCCTCAGATGATAGAAGAAAATGAAAAATTCACTAAACACTAAATACCTTGTTACGATTGAGCATAATAGATTTATCCATTGCCTTCATAGCGAACAGCAGACCAGTACCTTTTAATTCCACCAAATGAACACTGCAGCAAACATGGGCTCAATGAAGAAATTTTTTTTTTGAAGAAGCCTTTAATCTGAGAAAATCAACATGCTTCTTGGGTAGAGGGCATAGAATAACTTAAAACAGAGAGTTAAATGTCCTAAGGCTGATCATCTAATGTTGTCTTGAGATATATTTGTACCTTCATTAAATCTGATTAATGGGCAAGATATGATCATTTGTATTTCATGATTTCGTGTTTTATGAATAACTTCATAAAAACTAAGTGAAGAAAAAACATTTTAAGAATGTTAAGAATATAAATTATGCATTTCTTGTCACAAGATTCTTAAAAGTTCTTAGTCATAAATTACTTGTTGAGCTCTAATGGATTGGAACTAGCCTTTCATATCATTGATAGAAAAATGTTAGAATTATGCGGGTGCTGGGTAGAGAAAACGTTCACGGAGATGAAAAAGATAAATTATTGACTTGAATTTAAGAGAACGGACATTATCAAGAACCAATCAAAAACTTTCTGAAGTACCTTTCAAGTTTAAAATTATCAATTCAAATGAAAAGTATGAGCATCCCTTTCATTGTATGTCATTTAGTAGAAATTTGATTGACTGATCACCTATATCCTATGCAGTCTAATTTGCCCATTTTTTTTAATCTTTTTATTATTTCAACAGTTTTATAGTGGTAATAACTTCAACCTGACAATGACATGTAGGAAGTCCTCAGTGTATAACAAAGGACCACCTAGTTTATAAAATCAGTGAGTCACATTAAATTAATATACCTGCCAGTATCTCCACATCCCAAAGGTCGTACTGGTTTAAAGTGATTGAGTCCAATTTTTTCACCAGCTTCAGTGATCTACATTGGATAAAAATAGTTTTTGTAAAGAACAAATCTGTTAGATGAATGATAAAATGTAACAGAATGTGAGATGATCAAATCATTCTCTGTTAGAAGTCATTCTCCATGTTGTCCTTCAAATTACAATCTTCAAATGAATTAGTGGGCACATTCAATAATATGAAATAGGAATATGCTCTGTGTAGTTGCTTAAACTGCATATTCAAATATGTATTGATTTCCAAAATCACGGGATGAAATGGAACTTTAGATTTCCTAAATGCATGAAGAGGCCAAACTATTAAGTTTAATTTTAAAAAATAATATCCGGAAACTTTGAGTACTTAAAAGAAGAAATTTAAGATTTTCCATACTACTGCATCAGCACCAAAAATTTTAAAAATAAAAATATAATGAACTTTTTCAAGACATTTCCATTTCTTGACATAAAGCAACAGTGAGTCTTCAATTCCTGGACATTGAAAAAACAGATTGGCTTCCAAACAAATGGGAGATTCATGGGACAGAAGCATGACATAACAAATATAACTATATTTTTTATTTAGTACATATTAGCAAAAGAAACACAATCATTACTTAATATTGACAAGTATGCTGCTATGCAAGACGCATCAGAAGCTACTTTGAAGAACCAAGTACTACACTGGCCGAACCTTTTCTAATCCAAAGAGAATGATGGAGTCCAAAAGACACTAAGAAGCTGATTTTCATTAATTTATGTCATTGTTTTCTTATGTTATTTTATTCTTGAACTTTAAATTAAGGGCTTTTACGTACTTTGCCTATGTTTTCAGTATAAACAGTCTCTTGTAGTTTTTGGTGGGTTGTTTATTGAATAAATATATAAAACTTGGAGTGTTTCCGATCCTATCTATCTAATCTCAGCATGGGACAAGATAATATCTCTTATTTGATTTTTTGCTTCAGCCTACTTACATTCGTATTCTAAACGAAACCAAAAGTTGCAATAGATATGCTTCCCTATAAATAAGAAGAAAAAAACATGAAGTCAAAAAATAGAAGGCTTCAGAAGCAAGTACAAGTCATATTAACTTTGTAAACGATCCAATTACCACTCATAATAGAAGCAACATTCCTCAATAAGATAAAAAAGCAAAATTCTATTTCCATGCTAGAAAAAGTCTCGTGATTTATGAAAAATCACCATGAACTTCAAACTTCAAATGATCTAAAAGAAACTGAAAAGTTGAATACTTGCAAGTTGGAACTGTGACATAAGATTCTCAATCTCCCTTGGTGCCAAAAGTAATGAAACACAACATATCTCAGCACAAATCAAAATAATGTAGCATGACTATTTAGATATGAACAATTACATCCTGAAAACGTGATTGATTGAACTATTAATTATATGCAAACTTCACAAGTTTATACCTTTCTTATTGCTGCCCAAGAAGTACTATCTCGTTTGTGAGGCCTCGGGAATACAGGTTGAGAGTGCAAAGCCCACAAGTCTTCTGGTGTCTGAAAGTGGCAAAGCATGGAGTTACATTAGTCACAACTCAAATGAGAACTCACACTTCTATTGTATTAATGCAATGATCTCAGGAGAAAATCAATCCTTCTGTAATCTAAGCCTTGCCTTTTCTTCTATGCACTCCACAATTGATTCGATTAGTTTGATTTTAGTGAAAAATCACGTTAACAGTTTTATCTGAATTTACAGATAGAGAGAAAGAAATACCTTACCAGGTTGGCATCAGGAAGTTCTCGAACAGCCTCATCAACATTTTCTGCCGTAGCTTTGACCTGGCAAAATGAAATATTCAACTGATAATTAGACATCTTGAACTTTAAGTGATTTAGGTGGAAATATAGCAACAAACATGGGAGGATTTTGAAATGAGAACTTCTAATAACAGAAACTCTTCCATAGACTTCAAAATTTAAGGATTTTAGTTTCTCAAAATGTATTTCAGAATAATTCAATATTAGGCATTCTGATGTATATAAAACTCTTTGGTAGTCTGCAAGTGGCACTAACAAGGAACAGAAGCATTTCACATAGAGAAATTCCGCTATAGTAATATTTCCTGTTGTAATTACATGTATAATGCTATAATCCTGGTAAAGTTATATTTGATGTCAAGTTGGAATTTTATTTGACCACGGGAACAAAAAATGGTTAGAGTATCCCCAAACCTTAGCATCCTAAGTGCCTAATAAAAACTCAAACTGCCCTAGCTTTATGTCATAAACTTTTATGACATACACTAGAATACCACCATCAATCTATTGGCTCAGCTTTCCCGAAGGAAGAAAAAATGGATAGAGACGAACCCTGGACCCCTAGAAACCTAGGTATCGAATAGAAACTCAGACTATCATAGCATGTCTTAAACTTCTATGATTTACGACAATATATAAGCATCAGACTAGTAGCTCCGAGTTCCCTTTATATAAATATTTTGCAACTTGGTAATGAGACAAAAGTGGCGATACAAAATCCTCGAAATCTTTATATCCATTTCTGGCTTGTATTTGAATTTAAAATTCCATGTAACATGGGAATCACAGAAGCAGATAACAGGCACAGGAAAATCACCATTTTCTGTGCAAAAGAATGACCAAACATACCAATAGAAATGGTCAAGCTTGAATCAATGATTTTTATTCTGCTATCAGCAATGCTGAAGCGTGTCAGTGCAAGATACTTGCACTTATTTTCAAACGAGATACACTGGTGAAGACATCTTTGTATATTTAGTTGGATATCCTAATATCCATACATGACTTGCATGCCATTTTTTCATAAGTCTCCTTTAGCAGAAATGGTTAAGGAACTCATTGCTTTTGCTCAATTTTCTTTCAGTCGGTCTTAGAAAGCATTACAAATGCAGGCAACATATATAGATAGATAGATTACTTTCAACTAGCCAAGCTTGAAATTAATATATGTTTAGAGATAGAACTCAGCTGTTCCTTGAGAGAGTTGACTCGTGATCATTATAGGGTTGTCCACCGTTGGGCTGTGGGGTATCTTGAGAGATGAGGCTAATGCAAAAGCGTTGTTAAGTTGTCAACTCTGTCTTAATATGTGGTTGGTGATTATAGGTGCTAATTCTAAGATACCAATTGATGCAAAAAAGATTAATGTTTCAGTCTCTTTAATGTCTTGAATTATTATTATTATGAGAAGGTTTTATTTGGTCTAGTAACCTCATGTTTGACCATGATTTCAATAGAGAGGGAAATCAAGCAGCAGGTGGTTACCCACCTGTCTGGTTTATGATCAAGTGCAAGATCTCTCCTTGAACTCCATATGTCGTCGTTAAAATAAATTTTGGGATATGGGCATTTGACACTCTGCCTAGGTACTATCTTAGGATTTAGTAGCACTGCTAAACCACCTCATCTAAAACTTATACTATTACAGAGAGGACAAACATATTTATTAACTGAAGTCTTCAGCAGGTACTTATCTTTTGCCTTTCTTGTACTTGATTTATATTATGTGATTAAAAAATAGATAATATCCCAGCAAACTCCCTCCAAGTTCTTTGCAAAGAAAAAGGATAATGACAACAGATGTACCAGCTTAGCACTGTCTTGCTCTGCGTTCTCAGAGAGACGGTTTCTCAGTGGTTCCACGTGATCACTTCCATCTAGTTGGACACCAATGAAGTATTGGAGTTCCCCCTGAGAATGTTCCAAAAGATAACAAACAAAATTTCAGTATCCATTAACTAAAAATTCTTTAGTGTCAATAACAACAAAACTAGATATGAAAAAGGGTAGGTACCTTCTGATCACGCATAGGTTGCAAGTGGAATAAGTTCCAGAATTTCTTGCCTACAATTTTTTATTTACATAAAGAAATATAAGTCCAAGTGCATAGTAAACGTTGACTTTTATCCTCAGAATATTGAATGTTATACTGTACCACTCTTAGTATAATTAATTAACTGAACAGTAATTTCCCTTTGCTCTCCGATGGCATCTCTTATCTTTGAAACAGTTGCTTGATCAGTTTCAGGTCCCTGAAGAAACCTGGAATTATCTCAACTATATAAGGAAACAATGTGTTTCTGTGACAAGCCGAAAACAAGGAAAGTTTCACAAAAAGGACATCTTGCATGAGGGATAGGGAAGAACAGCATTTAAGATGGAAGTTTCACAAAGCAGTAACTTTCATACCTGCAGTTCCTTCCCAAAATTTCTTCACGTGTATACTCCGTCAGTTCAAGAAAGCTATCAGATGCAAATATCTGCAAGTTAAAAACCACATTCTTATGTATCCAGAGCAAGATATCTCCAAAAGAGTGATGCAAGAAAGAAAAAGGAATAACACACTTCTCTTAGCCACATTGGTAAACCATATCAAACATAAAGCTGAATTTTTTAAAGGTTGGTTGAATATTTTCAGTTTTTGCATGGAAAAAAGTAACAATTTTCTGAAAAACAATGTCAACATGAGCAGAAGATTGTACTGAAACTTGGACATGTAGACATGATCTTACAATTGGGCAATCAGGAAGTCTAGGGTCTGATATCACAAAATTTTTTTCAATGCGTTCCAGTGTTGTTGCCAGGTCAATGCCTTGACGTATATCCCTCTCTCTTTCAGCATGGTCCCAGCTGTCTGTTCGTTCTACGTCTTTTGTCATCAAAATCTCTGGATCGATTCTTGGTTCATTTTCTTGCATACTTGCAGACCTCCCTTTGAAACTGCAGAAAATTGAAGTATTGTTTTAGCAAGACTGAATGCTATGCAATAGACAGATGCCATCATTGGCGATCAAGTTTGTTTTCCCTTTGAATTGAGTGGAGTTTCTTGTACAATCCCTCACCTTTGAAAGATAGTTACAAGCTATGTAGGACAGTAATGCATAAATTGCAGAAGTCGAAAATGTAAAGCAAAAAGGACTGACCCCATCAAGGAATTGCGTCCAGATTTGCTAGACCTGCTGCCAGTATCCTGACGAGTACTCTTACTATGCAAATCCTTTCTTGAATCCCGTTGAGATATTTTTCGTCCAGGTGTACCTGTATTACCCATTTCAGCTGGTCCAGGGAGCATATAATCTAGATTTAACTTGTCATTTTCATGCTCAGCAGTGGTATCATGATTCAGAGACTTCATGTGAGAATGTGGATGCTTAACAGTTTGTACAACCTCTGTGATGGATCCAAAAGCCTTTTCCTTCTGACGAGCTAAGACAAAAAATGAATAAAATTTCAAAAACAATTTAGTTAGTTTTGAGAAGTGTCAACTTGAACTACTTACCATCATAGCGAATTAATGACTTGGGTAATCCATTTGGTCGTAGTGCTTTGTCATTTACCCCTTCTGTGTATTTGCTTACCTCAACCTGCATTCTGCCAAAAAGTGTTGAATTTGTCATTACGTGAGAAATTGTTAACCTGCAGTCAGAAAGCAGCAATGAAGGGAAATTTTACCCAATAAATTTTATGGTTCGTCCATTGTTATCTTTGACCGGAGTGACTGTCAGCAAATTCCAGAAAGGGGTACCGTCCTTCTTGTAGTTGAGAAGCCTCCCACAATAGCTTTTCCCAGTTCTTGTTGCATTCCGTATCTTCTCCACCTCATTCGGATCTGTATCAGGGCCCTGCAGGAACCGACTGAACAAAGGAAATGATGACCACCTTCAACTTCTTCCCTGACTTCCGTTGTATTTAACCAATCCAAAACTTTGAAACGACTCTAATAATAAGCCCATCTTTGAAACCAGTTGGGTCAAGAAAACAGTAGACTTCCCACTTTGTTATTCAATTGTCATCATAACAAGCTGTTTGGAGTTGAAAGAGTTCTCAAAGTCCTACAATAACTTAGTAGGGGCGACTAAAGCATTTGTGATTCACTTTTCATAAAGAAACGTCTTAGTTTTGAATCCAATACTTTATTTTGTTCCTAAATTCATCAAGAATCATATGCTCCAAAAATGTTCTAAACATGCACAAAAATGTTATAATATTTTTTGGGAAAAAGGCAGTCCTAAAATTTTCATTTTTTGCATAATTTATCCTAACCTTCATTTTGTGCCTTGAAAGTTCCTAATCTTTCATAAATATGCAGATGGAGTCCATTAAAACGGAAACCATCCACTTTTCCGTTAGTTAACCAAAAAATAGAAAATTCGATCAATTTTGACCAAATTTAGAAGGGCAAAATAGTATTTTACATTTTTCTCATATTAAATAAGTTATTAATTAAATTAAAAAACAAAAAAAATAAATATAAATATATAAACCCCCACCCAAAAAAAGAAAAAAAAAATGATAAACCGCCCCCCATCCTCGCGCCCCACCCCCAAATCCTTCATCTTCTCCACCCCATCTCACCCCATCCCCCAAAATCCTTCATCTTTGCTACCAGTAGCCAAATTCAAGAATTACAGCAATAACTGGATTTCGCAGTGAATTACTCAAGTCCCATTTGCAAAGTTTTAGGACAATAAACCATGTTCGATGAATCTGGAAGTTAATTTAGAAGCTTCTTGTTGTGCAGAGAAAATGGGAAATAGGTGGTGTTGCTGAGTTCGAGTTTTTCTATGAAATTGAGCGAGGAATGGGCAGAGACGATGGAGGAAAGTTCTGTGAAATTGAGCGGTGGTGCTAGGTTCAATATTCTGTGAAGTTTCTTTTATACCATTATTGGGACTGTGCTTTCAATTGAAGGAAAATGAATCGAGTAATCTGTGGGGTTTGTTGATTTCGACAATTTTTGTGTTCTAGTGGCGTTCTGTTCTGGTTTTTGTGGTCAGAAAATTCTGTTACGATAGCAGTGGTGATGACATTCTACGTTCTATGGGCATTTCTTGGTTTTTCTGTGGAGAGTGCCAGCACTGGTAGTGGGAGTGGCGGGGAAAGGGAGTTGTGGTGGCGGTGATAGTGCTCAAAGGCGACAGTGGTGGTCGGGTGGTAGTGTCTCGCCGGAGAAGAAGAAGAAGAAGAAAAGAGGTTTTGATTTGGGGATTTAATTAAATAACTCATTTAATATTTAAAAAAAAATGTAAAGTACTATTTTGCCATTTTTAATTTGGTGAAATTTGATCAAAATTTCTATTTTTTGGTCTACTAACGGAAAAGTGGACAGTTTCCGTCCAAATGGACTCCAATTGCAAATTTATAAAAAGTTAAGGATTTTCATTGACACAAAATAAAGGTTAGAGTAAAATCTACAAAAATTGAAAATATTAGGGACCGATGCTACAATTTTCCCTAATATTTTTTTCCTACCATTTTGCCATTGCCGATTCCATGACAATAGCTTTTTAGGTGCTAATGTCATGGCCACTTAAGTTTCCCTAAAAGCAAAGAGATTAGAAAATTGATTGATGTGTTAATTTCGCAAGAATCTATCAGAATTCATGAAAATATTTTGAAGTGCTAAAACTTTGAGATGAGGTCGTGTATTAAGATCTGCTCCTAGAATTCTTGGAGTTCATTATCGGCATGTTTGGTGTGAAGTACTGTACCAAGCTATACACGTACAATAAATAATATTTTATCTTCGTTTTCCTTAACGTCCACCTTATTTATCCACAAGTAATAAATGCTCCAACGTAAACACGTACGGATGGAAAAGAATATTTTAACTCACCAGTTTCTTCCAACAACTTCTTTTGAAGAATAACCGGTCATTGTAAAAAAGCCACTGCTGGCATACACAATGGGGCAATCAGGTTTGGTTGCATCAGAGACGACAAAAGTCTGTTGCAATGTTGCCAGTGCATCCTTTAGCTCCTGAGATACCCTCGGAATTTCAGATCCAATAATCGATTCCTCTGATGTCCTCGTAGACCGGACCCCAAATCTCTCTGAGGAGTTCTTGCTTCTTTCTCCTTCTCCAGAAAAATACTTTGAGTCCACACGAAAGACACCATCTCCAACATCTGCCCCAATCGTAAGCCCCCATTCTGAAGTCCTTTGAGCAATTTTAGACACATCACTTGCAGCGGCCTCAAACGCCATCCATTTATTTACAGCCTCTTTGTTGCCGGAAGAAATTCTAGACACTCCATCTTGCTTTTCAACATCCCCACTTCCCGCTGGTTCGAACACGTCCAATGATAGCCTTTCCTCTCTATAAGCAGACTTCATTTCCGATTCTCTTTACAGCGAACGAATTACAACAATTTCAGCGAACCCATCGTAAAACCATCCCTTATTCTAAACCAAAGTAACTTCTCTCCATTAGAAATCAACAAAAGAAGAACTAACGAATAAAGAATGATCCACCTATACAAATCTGATAGCACATAAAATTAGCAATTAAACGCAGCTTACTACTACTGTAACATAAACAGATGAAGAGAGATTATGATGAAACATAAACCCATAAAAGAATTTACTGAAAGTGGGGAATGAACACAAGCCAACCTTGAAGCTTCACTGTTTGTAATGTTCCGAACAAACCTTAACTGGGAAGAGCAATCTGAACCAGAAGAAGAGATAATGGAAAGATAATGTTTACATAATTAATAGGATTTCAAGTAGTGCCATTTATTCAATATACGTGGCCATCATTTGCAACACCTGATGGTCGAGAAAAGACCCTTCATTTTCACATTTCTAACCGTTTCTCGTGCTACATGTCCTCAGTTAAAATATCGTTATCAAAGAAGAAATGGGCCCTCGTTTTCTATTCTGAGAAAACGGTGAAAACTGAAAAGTGAAAACTTTACTAGAATTGAAGTAGAAGTGAACTTTTCATTTTCATCGTGATAAAAGGTTTGACAGTTCAAAGTCTTTCCAAAGCCCGTTAAAGTCAAGTAAGCAATTAATCCGATTGAGACTTGACTTGCATATGGATTTTAAGATTGATATGAAAAAAATTCATATTGAAGAAAATTGAACATCAAGTCTTATTATCAGTCGTTTGATAGGTAAAGGTGGAAAATAATTTCAATTCCATGTTAGTTGAAAAATAAAACTCACCAAATCCATATGAACCCGTTTTCTATGAAAATAAAGAAAATACAGCTTAAAGTGATTATACCTTGAAATTCGGTTCCAATTTCCACATTGCAATCAAACGGTTAAAGTGGATTTCGTTTTCCTCGGATGTGACATTTTTCATGAAATTCGTTACAATCAAACAGGACCTAAGAGTAAAATGAGCTAGTGCTTGACCCCATTATTTCCATTTTTTGCCAATTTCATTTTCTGCACTGTGGTGACCATATTAAGCCCATGTTTGGTTCGGATTAAAATAAGATTTTAATCGAAGTCAAAGTCAAACAATCAATATTAACCACATATTTCATGGATCCCACAACTTTTCAACCACACATTTCAAAAAATTCTATCAAAATCTACTAAAAATCTAATTTTAATCACAATCAAACACCCTCTAAATGAATTGTTGGTAATACATGGTTGATTGTTGGGGATTTGTGACTAAGTCTAAAAATCTGATTTCCCAGTTTACCCTTCAAATAAATGGTGAGAGGTTATTTAAAAGTTAAGAAATGGCAAGGTTATTTTTGGAAATTGGTTTTAAAAAATGAGGGTGTTTTTGACCTTTTGAATTTCAACGTTTTTTGCAACAATTAGAATGTCTGACAAAGTTCTATGTATTTAGTGTAGGAGATTTTACACCGATAATGTGCATATTATATTCATCAAGAACATGCCGTTAATATGCGTCAAAACGAAATATCATTCGACTTACCGAAATCTGATTTGAGAAGATAAAATAGTGATTTACCGACTTCGAATATAATAATATGGATTCTTCACTTCCCAATATGAGTGAACGCATGTTGTTCTTCAATTCAAACCTTAACATGAAACCAAAA
>CAIGRT010181216.1:0-16956 GCA_903798405.1 Fraxinus platypoda
TATTTATTATTTTTTTTTTTTAATGTGATTGAAAAAATAATAATTTTAAAAAATCTTTCCTGAACAAAGTCTTGCAATGTGCATGCACGATGGTCTCTGTATGCACATTTATACTTCGGATTAAATTCTAAATAGTCAAATCACAAAAACAAATAAAAAATCACTTTCTCGAAATCGTTAATTGTGGTCAATGTAGAACCGTCAATGTTTTGACTTTGAGTCGAACCAAAACGCTTCGAAATTGTTTTGTTTAGGTTTTAATTTTTGCAAACAATTTCAAGCCGTCAAACCATTTAAATTTTATCCAACCCAATTTAAACTAAATACATCCCAATTAAAAATACACATCTATNGTTTTAATTTTTGCAAACAATTTCAAGCCGTCAAACCATTTAAATTTTATCCAACCCAATTTAAACTAAATACATCCCAATTAAAAATACACATCTATATTAGACCCAACTCATTTAAACTCAAAATCTAATTAGGTAATTACCCATTCTAATCAATTAAATCATACCCAATTGTCAATATCTAATTTAGTAATTATTCTTTCTAATCAATTAGATCATACTCAATTACCCATTGTTCATCATAATTGTGTAATACCTCGAACTTCACATTTCACACATGGTCAATATAATTTATGCATTACTTGCTATTTACATTGCAATTGTATTTGCTTTAATAGTTAGAAATTGCTCTCTTATTATGGTGCATTTGATCATTGAGGTTGTAAGATCTCTATATGGTGTTAATCTTCGACCTCGCCTACTTAGATGGTGAATCCTACATTGAGCTATGGTGGAAATTAGGTTAATCGAGATGTTAGATATTGATTTTGTTAAACACTTGTAATCTTGAAAGTGTCTAAATTATTATTGGTAAAGTTACAAGCTTTTGATTCGGTTGATCAAGGTTATCCTAAACTATGTCTTTGGCATATTTGGGGCATGAGGCATGAAGTGATATGATCACAATACAATAATATAAAGTTCATGTAACGTTATAAATATTGAGGTGCGAATTGTTGAAATCAGTCGAGAATCGGGGCACCAATCGAATAAGGAATCGAATGAATACATTATTTTAAGATCATAGGGCAATTGAAATAGATTCTAAACACATTAAAATAGGTCAAAGACACTTAATTTTGACATGTATGCATTACTCATGACCCAAGCCCCTTAAAGACCTCTTCTTTAACTCCTAAATAAGAGATCAACTCCTTCAATAATCCCAATTGATCCCAAGTGAAAAAGAATGAAAAGAAGCCAAAGAAAAGCAGAAAACAAGAAATTGGAATTGGAAGTGTTGGACAGGAGAGTTAGCTCACAGTTTTGAGGTTTTTCGTGATCATTTTTTAGGGTTTTATACCTCTTGAACCTTTGACCTTATTTTAGATTATGTTGGATGTTGTTGGTGATTTTATGATAATATTGACAAGAGGATGGCCAACTCGATTGTGTCGATATCATGTTGGCCATTTAATTATTGATTATTGATATTAACATTGTGCATAGCTCTATCCAGTGCATAGTACGTAGGTCAAGTGTCCAATGATATTTCGAGTTAACTTTGATGAATATTTGAATATGATGCATTTTAGCATGATATTTTAAAGAAATGATATGGTAGTATATACTCATATTACTCATACTCATAACATCATCATAAGTGTCTAAAGATAGATCAGGGTAAAGCCTCGACATCATGATCATCTTGTCCCAGATGTAGAAACAACATATTGAAGTATGTCTTACAGAGACTATGACATATTATATTTGTGGAAAGGCAGGACATCTTGTTAGAGCACGCCCAAGTAATCCAAATATTATAGAGCAAAAGAAGGTGCTAGCTATGGTGTTTACTATTACCAGAACAGTTGTCGAGACAAATCCATCAGTTGTAACAAGTAAATTTTCTATCTTTGGCATTCGAGCACTTGTACTAGTTGATTATGGAGCTACGCATTAATTTGTATCTACTGAGTATATGAGGGGTCGGATATGATACCTGATATACAAAAGATAAGTTATAATATGACTATTCCATCTGGAGATATACAAAATCCAATCTGATTTTGAGAAATGGTATGATCCTTATAGAAAATCGAGAACTCTATGTTGATTTAATTGTATTGGACATGAAAAATTATGATATAATTTTGGGTATGGGTTGGTTATCAAAGTATGAAGGTACTATAGTTTATAAGAAGAAATTAGTAACCTTTCAAACTTTGGGAGATGAACCATTAACATTCATTGAGATTAAAAAAGGGTTTCATATTTCCAATTATGTCGGCATTGAAAGTGCAAATGTTACTAGAGAGTGGGTGTATATGATACTTGGTTAGTTTTATAGCTATTGAAGCACAACACAATCCAAATCTTAGTAATGTACCGGTGGCACAAGAATTTTCAAGGGTATTTCCTGATGATCTACTTGGGATACCACCAGATCATAAGATAAAGTTTGAGGAAAACCTCCAATTTCCAATGCTCCATATAGAATGGCCCCAACCAAATTGAAAGAGTTAAAGTTACAATTACAAGAGTTGTCAGATAAAGGTTTTATTAGACCTAACTTTCACGTGGGATGCACCAGTATTATTTGTTTGAAAGAAAGATGGTACAATGAGATTATGTGTGGATCAAGAGTTAAATAAGGTAATAATTAAAAATAAATACCCATTGTATAGGATTGATGACTTGTTTGATCAACTTCAAGGTGCAGCTATATTCTAGAATATTGATTTACGCTAGATACTACCAACTAAAAATAAAGGAAGAGGAAATTCCTAAGCTAGGGATTAATACGAGATATGGTCATTATGAGTTTTTGGTGATACCATTTGGGTCGACAAATGCCTCAGTAGCTTTTATGGATTTGATGAATTGGGTGTTTAAGGATTTTCTTGATAAGTTTGTCATTGTATTATACCGATTTGATCCGAGCTCATGGAATTTATTAATGATATCCTTATTTATTCTTGTACTAGAGTAGAGAAAAACATGTTGAACACTTGATGATAGTACTTCAGGTCTTAAAGCACGATCAATTATATGCTAAAATTAAGAAATGTGAATTTTAGTTAAACATGGTCATATTTTTGGGACATTTAATATCAGGTGAGTGCATATTAGTTGATCCACGTAAAGTAGAGGGTATTAATAATTGGCCACGACCTACAAACCCTTCAGAAGTTTGAAGTTTTATGAGTTTAGTTGGGTATTATCGTAGATTTGTGGAAGGATTCTCAAAGATAGCTTATTCTTTGACGAAATTAACTAGGAAATGTAAGAAATTTGAGTGATAGATTCTTGTGAGCAAAGTTTTCAAGAATTGAAGAAAAGATTGACTTCGACCACTATCCTTTCGATTCCATTTGGTATTGAAGGTTTTGTGGTTTATAGCGATGCTTCTAAAAATGGTCTGTGGTGTGTATTGATGCAAAATGCTAAAGTAATTGCATAAACAACTTAAAGTGTACGAAAAGAATTATCATACACATGACTTGGAGCTTATCGCAGTTGTATTTGCACTTAAAATAAGAAGGTCTTATTTGTATGGGGACCAATGTGAGATTTATACTAATCACAAAAGTTTAAAATATTTATTCACATAGAAGGAATTGAATATAAGACAATGAAGGTGGCTAGAGTTGGATAGAGTTGGTAAAAGATTATGATTGTGTTGTCAATTACCACCTTGGTAAGGCTAATGTTATAGCTTATTCGTTAAGTAGAAAATCAATATCTAGTGTTACAGCTATTATTGTGACATAAAAATCAGAATCGGTAGACTTGCAGAAAATGGATATTAAAATCGTATCGCAAGGATATGTAGAGGCTAAACTTGTAGCATCGAAACTTTAGCCAACTTTATTGAATAGAATTTAGTAATGGTAATATAAAGATGATTATTGTTCCAAGGTAAAGAATGGTATACATTCTGGGACAGTTTCAGACTTTCTAATATTGAAAAATGGCATCTTGCGATTTAAAAGGCAGTTGTATGTACCTGATGCAGAAAATATTAGAGGTGATATTATATCTGAAGCACACACAACATCATATTCTGTTCATCCAAGAACTACTAAAATGTATAGAGATTTGAAGTTGCATTATTGGTGGTCGAACATGAAAGGTGAGATAGCCGAATATGTGGGACAATGTTTAACATGTCAATAGATGAAGACAGAATATCAACGGCCAGCAGAAATCTTATAAGCATTACCTATCCTAAAGTGGAAATGAGAAAGAATCACAATAGACTGTGGTAAATTTACCAAAAACAACTAAAGGATACGATAGTATTTAGGTTATTGTGGATAGGTTGACCAAATCAGCTAATTTCATTCCAGCTTGTTCCATTTATTGCATAGCTTTATGTACAGGAAATAGTTAAACTTCATGGTCTGCCACTATCTATTGTTTTTTTTATAAAGATTCTAAGTTCTTATCTTTCTTTTAGAAAATCTTACATAAGATTTTGGGAGCACAGTTATATTTTAACACAGATTATCATCCTCAAAATGATGGACAATCAGAAAGAACAATACAAATACTGGAAGATATGTTGAGGGCTTGCATATTGGATTTCCAAGGCTAGTAGAGTAAATTTTTGTCGTTGGTGGAATTTGCATACAACAATAGTTATTAGGCTACGATTGGAATGGTTCATTATGCAGCATTATACAGTAGAAAATGTAGATCTCTAGTTTATTGGGATGAGATTGGAGAAAGGAAACAGTTAGGTCCAGATATGGTTTGTGTAATAGCTGAAATTATGACACTAATACGCCAGTAGATGCAAACTGCTTAGAATCGACAGAAAATCTATGCAGACCAAAGAACGAGAATGTTAGAATTTACAGTTGAAGACCAAGTATTTTTGAAGTTAGTGCCGATGAAGGGGGTTATGCAGTTTGGAAAGAAATGAAAATTGAACCCGAGATATATTGATCCATTTTCTATTATAGAGATAATTGAAAATGTTACTTGAAAGCTTGACCTTCTATCATCAATGTCCCAAGTGCACAATGTGCTTCATGCATCCATGTTAAGAAAATATATTGAAAATCATTCTCATTGCTGAAGAATGAATCGATAGAGATAAAATCATATTTGACTTATAAAGAAAAATCGATAAAGATTTTTCAACGAGAGGTAAAAGAACTTAGGAGCAAGAAAATTCTGTTGGTTAAGATATTGTGGCGAAATCAATCAACAGAAGAGGCCACTTGGGAAATGAGAGATGAAATGCATGTTAAATATTCTGAATTTTTCGAGTAAGCAAATTTCGAGAACGGAATTTTTATAATGAATGGAGGATGTAATAGCTCAGACTTTACATTTCACATTGGGCCAATATAATTCATGCATTACTTGCTATTACATTGCCATTGCAATTGCATCAATAATTCAAAATTGCTCTCTTATTATGGTGCGTTTAATCATTGAGGTTTTAAGATCTCTATATGGTGTTAGTCTTCGACCTCGTCAGCCTAGGTGGTGAATCCTATATTGAGCCATGGTGGAAAATTAGGTTAATCAAGATGTTGGATATTGATTTGTTAAACACTTGTAATCTTGAAAGTGTGGAAATTATTATAGGTAAAGTTACAAGTTTTTTATTCGGTTGATCAAGGTTATCCTAAACCATAATTAAGTCTTTAACATATTTGGGACGTGAGGCATGAAGTGATATGATCACAATACAATAATATAATGTTCATGTGACGTTATAAATATTGAGTTGCGAATTGTTAAAATCGGTCGAGAATCGGACGCCAATCGGATAAGGAATCGAAAGAACGGTTAAGGAGTTAACTTTATAAATTATTTTAGGATCATATGCAATTGAATTAGGTTCTAAGCACATTAAAATAGGCGAAAGACACTTAATTTTGACCTGAAGGATAAGAGTAAAAATCAGATTTCACAAGGTACTATTTCATGTTTGGGGCTACTTGTCTTTTAATAACCAATTTCTTCACTCCTAAGCATTACTCACGATCCAACCCCCTTAAAGATATCTTCTTTACCTCCTAAATAATATATTAACTCTTTTAACTCATTCCCAATTGATTCCAAGTGAAAAAGAATGAAAAGAAGCCAAAGAAAAGCAGAAAACAAGAAACTGAAATTGGAAGTGCTGGCACGTGAGTTAGCTTACAGCTTTGAGATTTTTCTTGATCATTTTTTAGGGTTTTATAACCATTTCAACCTCCGACCTTACTTGAGATTATGTTGGATGTTAGTGATTTTATGATGGCAAAAGTGGGGTAATTGATTACAAGAGTTTGAATGAAATCACCATGGACAGAGATTTGATAGTTGCTGAATTTTAATGATTTAACCTTTGATTTTGAATAACTCTTCGGTATAACTTGAATTTATCAATATGACTGTTTTTATATAAGAGTTAGAAGTATAAAAATGATCTTTAATAGGTTTTAATCTGATTTGTGGCATGCTAATCCAAGTGAAACTCAAAACAGCCATGGTGAAATTCCTGATTCGGTGGTGTTCTGTAAAAGGGACTAGTTTTCAGGCTTTACATGTGCACTAATCATCATTAAGGCTTTTAGTACGTGTTAGGTCGTTAGAAATAATTAGATAACATTGACATTCATAATTAGACTTGGAAAATAATGGGATTTATGGGATTATTTTGGTGTAAAATCGGTAACTTGAACTGATAATGTTATCTATTTTGGCAATAATGTTCGTAGTAAGGGGTTTTGTGTATGTTAGAGTTATCGAATTGAGGATCGTGTTTAATATTAGATGGTAATGCATGTTGTCTTCCAACGTTAGGTGAAAAAAGGACTTTACCTATACCCCATAGAAAGATCACACACAAAGGTAAAAATATAAGTAAAAATTCATTTACAACTACAATACAAGAACATAATATTCGTGAAATATTCTCTATAGACTATTGTTGTAACATTTATATAACTTTGATAAGGAATTCATTGTATAACATATGATAGCTATGATGAGTATGGGGTTTTGAAATATAATGACGTCTATTTTGATGAAGTATGCTAT
Organism: Fraxinus platypoda; assembly: GCA_903798405.1. Classification (NCBI taxonomy): domain Eukaryota; kingdom Viridiplantae; phylum Streptophyta; class Magnoliopsida; order Lamiales; family Oleaceae; genus Fraxinus; species Fraxinus platypoda. The sequence goes on from CAIGRT010181216.1 coordinate 7,062, forward strand.
TCACGAGTACTTGCATGTGCATGCAAGACATATGTTCATCGTTAATAATCTAGTATGCACAATATGACTGAAAAAAATGAATTAACTACATTTTAAAATGTTTTATTGACCACTAATAGAGCACCGATGCATGTGAGGTATGCTTTTGTGATATATTTTGACATCGCGGGTGGACTTTCTAGGTGATCACAAGGATAGATAGAAGATGCACCTTTGGTGATCATGAGAGAGTGGACTACTTGACCGTGCCTCTATGATGTTATGATTATTAATGCCGCAGATAGGATACTTCTTGGATGAACTTAGGGGCAGTTAGGAAATGTACTTCTAGTGGTCACAAGAGAAGGATCCACTCGATTGTGTCGATATTGGCCATTTGATTATTGATATTGACATTGCGCAAAGCTCTATCCGGTACATAGTACTTACGTCAAGGGTCCAATGAAAAGAAAAGATTTTAAATGAAATTATTTCGAGTTAAGTTTGATGAATATTTAAATATGATGCATTTTAACATGATGCTTTAAAGAAATGATATGGTAGTATATACTCATATTACTCATACTCATAGTATGAATGATTTTTACTTGATGGGTATTAGCTTGTGTAGTTTTTGCATTGTAGGTGAGTATGAAACTTTATAGAAGACATAGCTAGCTGTGAAGCTTTTACAAGATTTCGAAATTTGATATACATGGATGACGACCTGCAGAGTTATTTTGTGGGCTATTTTTTTTTTGGCCTTACCATCCATTCTATTATATTTTTAGGGATCCTGTATTATATATATGACTTTTGAAATGGTAAGGTAGATACTTTTGTATCCTCAAAGCAAATATGTTGGAATATGATTATAGAATTTTTTGTTTCAATATACTATATAAACATCATAGGTAATCAGGCAAGAATACACAAGGATTTTATTGTAAAGTGCTTATATTCATTTTATCATGTTAAAAAAATGTGTAATTATATGTTTAGGTCGAGTCGTAAATTTTTTATTTTTTATTATACATGTGAGTGTATGATTATTTATATAAATTGAGTGTGATAAATTAAGAATATAAAACTCTCAAATTGGCCGAAGTGCTGAACGAGTACTACTAAATCGTATTCATTGGTCACCCATCACAATTAAATAGACAGTTAAATCTAGATTGTAATTCAAATTCAAACCATTTATTTTCATTCTACTAATAATTTTCTTGAATTTCTGGTCAATTTTCAAGTCATCTTACCTTTTTCTTTATTGATAATTATTTGTTATATTTTAATAACAGTTGTTTTGTTTTATTTTGTTTTGATTTGTGCCGTGCTCCATTAACTTTTAGGTCATTCTATTTATTATTATTTATTTATTTATTTTTAGCTTAGTTGCCAGATTTTACTGTCAATTTCGTGGCTTCATTCTCATTTATGTTAGGCCCTTTTAAATTACTATGAGTGCATTATCTAATAGTGGTCTTAGGACTTCGTTGAGTGTAAAGATAGTTGAAACGATGATTTACACTAAGAATTAGCTGTATAATAACAAGGAATCTATAGTGATTCATCAATATTTGGATGAGGTAGAATCATTTGATGATTCAGAGAATGTTTCATCTTCCTATTTATTTTTTATTAGTCACTTTATACCATTTAATTATAAATAATGTATTAATTTACAATATTCTTATCTTTGTGCAGAGAATAAATCACATGTTACAATTGAAGATGATGCATCAATTAGCATTGACTAAGAGGTCAAATTAAATTGTTTATATCATGTGTTGCATTGTAATGATTAGAAGTATAGAGCTTTGTTTTTTAATATTCTACTGATACTAATAGTTATGCTTTAACATGAGATTTTATATTAATATCTCTGATTTAACTTACTAGATAAACGTTATCTTTTGTATGTGAAATGGAAAAAAGTGGCTTGGCTTAATTTGGTTTACAAAGTTAAGTGGTTTAGTTTAGTTTGGAAAAAAAAAAAAAAAAACAAATCGTTTTAAATGGTTTAGTTTAAAAATTTGACACAATTGTCTAAATCAATGCTTGTTTACCCTACCTGTATTAACATGCAACTACACACATAGATGCATATATTTCTATATCCATATTCCAAGTCATCAGCCCCATTAAAATTTTAGCTCTTGTTTGATAGGGATTAAAATCAAAATTTTAATTTAAGTCCAGTCAATAATTAATTTTAATCACATACTTTATGGGATTCACAACTTTTTAATTACATATTTTTAAATTTTTTTAATCAAAATTTACTAAAAAAATTAATTTTAATCTCCACCAAATTGGGGCTTAGCTTCGTTATTATTATTTTTTTCCTCACCTGAGGAAATCATAAAACTGGTATCGGGTCAACCGGTTTCTAATTTTTGACTATTATGTTATTCTACCAGGTTATTTTACTCTAATTTTATCTAAATCGCTTTACCAATATGAACATGCTAACCACGACCTCAATAAAATGAGGCGTACCGCATACGGACAAAGGGCGGGTAACGTGATCCACCAGTTCTATGAAAGAGGAAATTACATGTAATACCCATTTTAAAATAACAATTCATAAAATACATTTCAAAATTTTTTTTATATTATTATTATTGCATTTTGCAAAGAAACCGGAAAACAATAAACAACCATATATAAATTGATTTTCTTGAGGGCTTCTATTACTCCACAAAACATGCCCCAATTTAATTTATTCAATTAATGTTCGAAATCCCAAAATTCTAATCTTTACCAAAGAAAACCCCCCATCCACAACCATATTCAACCAAAATCAAAATCCCCTAATCTTGAAAATCACAAATCATCCCAGAGATCGCTCACCTTCATACCTCATTATGTGAAATCCATATTATGTATAGCAAATCAATGATTTTTATCATTGAATATTGAAAATATTGGGGTTTTTATCAATGGATATATAAACCCTTTTGAAGAAGTTGAAAAGCACAGCCCGATGAAAATTTAGCATGCAGATCTGAAATTTTTCAACTATAATCATGTATTTATGTTGATTAATGGGTTTGTGTGCCTCATTGAAATTAAATTCTGCATTGGATTACTACCTGTAAAAACAAAGCTATACCCTAATTCACAAGAATCATCATCTTACACACATACAAAAAGACGTGCAGAAAGCATTTTGAATTGGGAGATACAACATGATTCACCATCATAATCTTGCTGCGGTTTTAATCTAGCAAGTATTAAAACTATCTAGCATTTTGTTTGTCTAATTGCATGACTTGATTTACTCAAGTTGATACTATAATCACATAGAATGAGCGATGGGGGATAAGGGACTCAACTATTTGTTAATAGATTAAGAATAACTGAGTTTTTTATGTACCTGTAGATCACGAGGTCGTGCTCGTCCAGTCCATCTGCACACAGGCCCATTTCTATCCGGCAATTCCACACTGCAATCGATATCTTCAATCACAAGTATTGATCTATTTGAAGTTCTCAAAACAATTTTCTCAAATCCAAATCAATCTATTTAAAATTTGCTGAGTACATCATAAACGGTAAAACTAATATGATGGTTGGAAAATTCAACCCGATCAAATATAGATCCCATATGGTATGTTATCTTTTCAAACATGAATGCTAGAAGTTGATTGATGCGTATGATACCGACTTTCACCCGGTACCACGCAGGACAGGGCGAGATAGGAAGTTGAAGGGTGTGGTGATACCGTATATGCGTTTTGAACAACTTACTTTATTTTGACAATTAGTTGAAGGGCTGACTAAGTGTTTGTTTTTGTTGTTTTGTCTGTTTTATCTTTATTGACAATGTATTTTTGGGTTCATTCAAAAACGTGATATGTTAATATCTCGTAATGCATTTGACAGCAGTAAGTGTTTGCTGCATTTTCTTCTTAACATGTTATATGAATATGGTGTTTTCCAAATTACAATTATACATTTTCTATACATATGTAAGCTTTAAATTTGTTGCTGGCTTTTGTGTTAAATAATGCAACCTGATACTTTTTCCCTTGTTCTGATTATGTTTCATGGATGTCTGGACTTTGTCATATATAAAAAATGAGTAAATGAAAGCTAAAAAATGTGCAACATCTTGCATATTATATGGCTTTGAATGATTGAATTCCTTGTTCGAGATCTTATGTTCTTTTTGTAAACAGCTCAAACGTAGACACACCACTTCGATCTGGAAAGGGCATCACTAGTTTTCATTATTAACAATGATATGAATCTTGAAAGTAGTAATCTTGCATTGAATTCTCCTTCCGTTTGAGTTTTCATGTCCCTTGACTGAAACCAAAACTTCTGATTTAGTTTGCGCAAAATTTATTGTATAGAAAAACTACATTGCTGCCAGTCTAACCTTGATCAATACGACAATCATCAAAAGTGAAGCGATTCATGAAATTGAACATTTTTATAATTTAAAATTTGTAAGATCATATGCTATAGCCAGAACATAACCCCCAAACTTCTCTCTGTGATAACTTCTGTTCATCATCCAAATCATGCATTTCACAAGCTATAGCCGGAACATAACCTAGTGGTTTAATTTGCAAACATTAATTACAAAAACTCATATGAAAAAAAAAACTAAAACGATTGTTATGGATTTAGAAGAATTTAGCCCCTATTTTCAGGATTCATCTTCTATCAATATAGATAAGGGCCAGTGAAAATAATTATGCAATGAGTTATATTGAACTTATAAACCAACATGTCATTCCTTTGGTAATAAGACTTCCAAAAATAAAAATCAGTGTTATCCAAGCATTACACATACAAACAACATGCAATAAACAAGCATAAGACAAATCTTAGTGCTATAATCAAGTTTATATGTAATATATTTCTGAATCACATAAAATTACATATTTAGCCCCTGTTTGACACCCATTTTTTTCTCATTCTATTTCTCTTTCTTCATTTCAACCACACATTATATTAATAAAATAATATTACACATAAATCCCAAAATTTTCCTTATTTTTTAACCATACAATCTTCCATCAATCACTATTCCAAAAATTATTTTTCAAACAAAATGAGTGTCAAACAAGGGCTAAATAAGAAAATATTCATTTCAGCTGCATTGAAATAAGGGTATCACACAGCCTTAATAATTTTAAGAATCAATTGAGGATACATGTATCAAGTCTAGTAATTCGAATTCAAAAGGTAATTGTGGATGATATGAGCAAGTTGTTTCTTACCTAAAGTTAAGGGGAGACTTATTAATAGTCTTATACTCCTACCATTTCCACATGAATACTTAATTAAGAAAAGATTCATTTCAGCTTGTATTGCAAGCATATTATTTCTATGAAATTTAAGATATATATTTCAATTCAATATATCTATTATTTAAGCAAGGTTATGAGAAGTAGGATTTCACAAGGTCAAATATGACATGATTTATAAAGTGGTATCACCTTTCGTGGCAAGGCATTGTTGGAACATGCCCATGCATAAACATGATTCATGACAAATCATGTATGCATTATAATAGTTAGGGCAACCAACATGAGTTTTATGAAAAAAGATTTTTAGACAAGACAAGAAACCAAATAACAATGAATCATAATTCTTGCTTTTAAAGGAAAACGAGAAACCCTATCTAAATCTTCTAGATAAACACAAAGTTTAGGAAAACTAATATAAATAAATAAATGGCTACTAAACTAAACATGAGAAACAAATTATCTTGACAATTAAATTGATTTCCGCTAGAATAAGAGAAGTGCCCATTTGATAGCCTAAATGATAGAACATGGCCCAAAAATCAGTAAGCTCAAGGGCTTTAGCCCATGAGTTTTGGTCAAAGGCTCGCTTTTGCATGGAATAATATTTTTATTCATCCAATTCTAACATGTTGACTAGGTTAAAGTATCCAATTGCATCATTCTTCTGGTTTGAGAAGAATCTCCCTTGAAACTTGCAGAGTAGGAAGAGGTGCTGCGAATGTTGATTGGATGGAGCTAGGGTTGCGATGGAGCTCAGTATAGATCTTTTTGCTCCCTTCAATACCAATTTGTTGGACATTGATTTAGAGAATTATGATGGCCAACCCATTTTGATATGGAGGTCAACAGGATGTGTTGAAGAAGTAAGCAAGAACAAGACACTAATGATGGACATTGGTGATACACTTGTGTTAGCAACAAGTGTTTATGGCATTGTTACAATGAATAGGTTGAGAAAGGAGCATACTAGTTAGATTCATAATTCGCAACTAAGAAATATAGTTGAACACAAGAGTGGCATTGAAGTGGGAAGAAAGCTTACGTTACAAAATTCGAGATAAATTTTCTCAAAATTCGGAGAAAATAATGCAATTGCGTACTTTGACCTAGTATATTGTGTCAAAATTTGATGAGAATTTTTATCCAAAACACACAGACTAATCCCTTGATCCTACTAATTCTTAGCTTCATTCTATCATTTAGGCGATCATACAGGGGTAACAATTAATTTATTATCAAGATAATTAGTTTCCATGTCTAGCTCAGTACAAGATTTATTTTATAGGGGTTTTATTTATTTAGACTAATTATCCTACAGTTCGTGCTTATCTGGAAGATTAAGTTAGGGTTTATTGATTTCCTCTAAAAGTTAAAATCAGGATTCATTGTTATTTGGTTGTTTTTATTAATTTAAATAAATTGGGGTTTCTCCCAATTCATCATCAATCCATGTCGGCTTTCTTCGTGAATCAACGAGATTGGGCTTGTGTTTCTTATTTCTCACACTTTCCAGCTGCATTAGATGCATAATGTGCTATAACGCTGATATAAGATGACTTCTCCTAGGTAACAAAAGAAACGAGGGGTGGGAAGTTGATGACACAAGGAGATTTCAAGAGGATGCAGATGCATAACTGTGTTATACCAGTCCATAAGCATGGAACAAGTGAAGGGTGCCTTGGAAATGATTCTAATCAAAGATTTTGAGCATAATAATGTTCATAAATTTCTATTGCATGAAAGAGAACTTGTGATGACATGAGGTGCTTGCTACGATAGTCAGGCTTATATTCATTTCGTAGTTATTTATTTTCTTCATTTTTTGAGCATTTCAAATAATATCGCATTGTAGGTGAGCTTCAAGAACTCATGTTCCTCATTGCTCTTACTAGTTTTTGGCACCCAAGAAGGATTTCGAACATTAGGATCAGTGGGTGTAGACTTGTCAAGGATATGTTTGGAATCATGTCTTAATTTTTATATTTATGTTGTGAACTAATGATTATGCAGCGAATAACCTTTATCATGTTTATTTTGAAGTATTTCTAGACCGTCGATGACTTATAAGTTGTTTCGAGTTACATGTTTTAACAAAAATACGGTGTTAAAAATATATAAAGCAGTAACTGAGAATTATATTGTGCATGATTTCTAGAGATTATTTGAATATGTATTTTAATTAGATGATAAGGGGGTGACAACACTGGCTATAACAATGGTTTCTCTTGTCATATTGTTTTCTAACCTCGTTCAATTCATGACATCCCAGCAGCAAAACTAAATGAGGCATAACAACTTCTAATTAGACTTCTACATCTCATCTTTCAAGGGATATTAGTATTGAGAAGACTGTTTTATTATAAACCATAAATTTCAGCAGAAAGAATTAGATGGGTCACAGAAAACTTACCAAATTGATCAACTTCTTTCAATTTCTCTTTAATTTGTTTTGACAACTCGAGAATTTCAGGGGTCTAAATCCAAAAGAATCAGTTTAGTATAACGGGGATAGAGATGTGATGCAAAAGTGAAAAACAGTGAATGAAAGAATTAGAAAACTAAGAACATCTTTCTATTTTAGGAAGACAATGCTTAAAAATAAGATCCAAGAAATTCTCTATTTTAACTTTTTAAAATAAAGTGTGAGTTTGAATCTCCAAATTTAGATAGTCAAACTCACCATCTATTCTTAATTAACAATGATTGCATTTAATAAGTAACAACTTTCAATATTCTACAATTTAAATTATTCAAATCACATTTGAATTGATTGGTCATTAACATATAAGAATATTGTGTTAAATAAGAGATGATGAGAAATAAATAAATGTTTATTGGAAAAAAATAAAATAAAGAGTTAAATAGAGAGCTTGTTGGAATGCATAAAAGATTATCTAAATTTAAAAATGTTGTCTATTATGTATAAGATGCTCTTTATAAATAGAGAGTTTCTTGAAAATGCTCTAAGAGTCAATAATTACTTGGGTAACTTCTGACACAGAGATAGCAATTGCAGCTTTAGCATCCTCTTCATCAAGTCTCTTCAGAGCCCTTTCGATTTTTCGATCACACTCAACAATAAGTCTATCTATGTTATCCTCCAAGTCCCTATCATAATTATCTAGACCTTTTGCTTTTGCTTCCTGGTATCTGGCCAGGTGTTAAAGCAACGTATTGACAATTCAAATGACAAGCTTCCACATCAGCACATCGGACAAATCTTGAACATAACATGTTCATATACCATGGTGTTAACAAATATTTGCATAAGCAACTACAGAAAAGCAATGGGTGGGAGTTTCATTAAAGCATGGATTTCGTGTTCCCGAAATCAAACAGAATCGCAAAAATATTCGAACAACCATATAGAAGAGAACAGTAGAACTCCAGTTTCAAGAAGAAGATATACCTGGGTCATATTTATAGGAACCGGGTATTCTTCGAATTCAGTTTTGTCACTTACAACAATGCTTAATTTCAAATATGCATTTATAAAATAACTTTCTGATGGATCAACCTCCAACATTCTTGAAACTCAATAATTGTCCAAGACATATAACTATACAAAATGAATTCTTTTTTGTTATAATGTTAACAATTAATTGCTTTCGAACTAGTATTTACAATTTCACTGTGCAAATCACATACTAATGGGAATCGTACAATAATTAGGCATGAAATGTATATTAACGCCACATAAAGGATACTCTTTTCTCAGCTGCAACGAATGCACCTTTGGGCACGGTCCCTTGTCCATTTTCTGCACCAAAACAAATAAACAAACAAAAAACACTTGCTAACAAACTCATGCTATCAAACCTTACCGTAGAAAAATTTTGGCGTACATAACAATAAAAAATAGTTCCTCAGACGGAAAAATAAGGTGATTTCACTTATTCTTAGAACCAAAAGATTCCGAAAAAGTTAATTGGGGTTTGTTTAGCATTTCCAAAACCTGAATACTTTAATAAATTAAGCCTTTGTTTCATCCCCATTATTTCCAAAATATATTTTTCTCAATCATCTTTTCAATCCTGCATACTTCAATAAAATAATATTAAACTCAAATTCAAACTTTTTCTTTATTTTTTAAGGACACATTCTCCGTCAATCTACTGTCCAAAATGTATTCTACACAAAAAAAAGGAACTCAAACAGGTCCTAAAGCCTACAAATACACGCATATACGTAGAAACACACGCACACACACGTACGTACAGTGAGTTGGAAGAGGTCGTGAGGGCAGAGGCCAGAGAGGTATAGGCGGCAGACGTCACGATCGAAGTACTTTCGCGTCACCTCTTGTACGTCGCCGTTTCGATTGGCCCCCATCAACACGTCTAGCTGCTTCCTCAGCGCATCCATGTCTGCTTAAAGTACTTTCACTCTCTCTTTTTGCTTTCTTCTTTCTGTTAGGGTTTGGTTTGGTAGTGGGAAGAGGGGTTTCTTACGTAAATATATTCAATTTCATTTGGGCCACTGAGATTTTGTTGAAATTAATCTCCAAAATTTTTGGGCCCCTATTTGACTTTGATTCTTGATAAAATTACCTAAAAACCTACTTTTAAATATTCATTTTCAAAAAGCAGGTGAATTTATTTTTATTTCACAAATCATATGATAATTAAATTTTAATAATTATAATT
>CAIGRT010181221.1:0-10041 GCA_903798405.1 Fraxinus platypoda
CTAAGAGAATAATTGGTGATCAATTTCAAAATAGGAAGATAGATAGGAAGAACAATTTCTTTTTATTTTTTGGATTCTAAAACCTATTAATGAAGTTTTATTTTGTTTTGTATCGACCACAAATAAAGTTTCCATCAATATATTTTACATTTTTCTTACGCGACAAATCACTTTTATTATGTGACCTCATTTTGGTATTCGCTTATTCTATTAATTGTTAAAATGAGAGTTTTAACTCTATTTTGTAAATAGGAGCCTCAAATTTGAAAGTCATTGTTACTGCATAACTGGACAACCAAAAAAATCCCATTATCTCCTGTTAAAAATGGCAATGAGGAAGGTTGAAAAGAGCCTCTAGAAAATTATAAAGGGACAGAACAATCCCATCAAAATTGACTAAATTATGGACATTTGCATTTGTTGCTAATTCAGACATTCCAAAAGAAAACAAAGTTCAAATTACATCAGAAAGTTACAGGTTGAAACAATGACTATGTCTTGGGATTGAACATTATTGTCATCTTCTTCTCGTTCTTCCTCTCTCACATGTTCGACCTCTTCAACAGCATGAAGACAAGTAAAGTTAGATTAACTAGACAACTAACAATTGAAGAAATATAAGAACCTAGAGACCAATAAAATGAATATAAAAAGACTTTAATGGAAAAGATCTCAAAGTATCTAGCTGCATGATATAATGTATAGACTCATGTTAATTGTTGTTTCTTTTCTTTAAAAAAAATGTGACTCTCAAAAATCCTTGTAAGTTAGAAATTCAGGATTTGCAGAGAAACAAGGAAACTTAGGCTGTTATATGATAGAAAATTCCAAAAAAAAATTGATGACTTAAACATGAAGAAGGTAAATTTGTAAACATTGGGTTTGGTTTCAAACTTTCAAATTCTGAGTATGTGGACATGGAAAAGTAAAGATTACTTTTTCTTTAATTATTTCATGATTAAATGAGTATATTATAGTATTAAAGGTTCAAATTCATACTCAAATCTATTCGTATGAGGAATCACGCCGCTTTGCAGATCAAAAATCCCTAAGTTAGTCTATATTCTTAACACCAACTGATTTGTATATTCTTAATTAGTTAGTCTATATTCACCTGAATCACCTCGCTTTGCAGATCAAAATCCCAAAGTTATCAGGTCAGATTGATTAAGGAATCTAAAACCATTTACAACCCCGTAATTACCATTTTCAGATTTATTTCCTTCAATTTGCATCCAGAATACAACAAAAGATCAAAAGAAATTTCAAATTACTAGCATGACTGATGAGCTACATGATAAAATCGGAACTACGTAGCACATTCCGTCTTATTTTTCAGTTTCCAGACTATTGACCAGATCCAATTGTGAAGTACTCTCTCTTTTATGCAGCTTGTTAAGAATATTGAGGATGCCAAGATTACACAGAAGAGGATATTATGGTGGTAACAAAAATTTTGGAGGTCAGCCAACGAAAATCATTGACAATACGTATGATATGGGTCCGTTACAAGCATCCTTTTTTTGCTGAGTCACTAGAACTAGCATTGCATTTACTGAAAGGTCTGCAACTAGATGTAAACCACATAGATCTTACTAGCTGAAGTGCCAACAGTAACATCATCAAAAAATCTATCTAATTTCCACTTCAAATGAATCTAAAAATGACAGTAACAACTAGTTAATGATAGCTTTCTCTGGAAAAGAAAACAACGAGGCTGGAGTAGATTTGTGAGAGAAAAAGAATTCAGGGCTACTGATATTATAGCTATCTACAGGTATGATACATCATTAAATATAGTAGACTTACATGATTTGGATCTCATCAATTATAGTAGACTTACATGATACATCATTAAATATGAAGTGAAAATCGTATTTATCAGCAACATTCTTTTCCCAAAAGTACCATTTGTTGCTACATTGTTGGCGTAGGAAATTCCATTTTGGGATTGAAATTCTCAGTTTTCTTGGAATTGACAATTGTACCAATGGTTAAACTGGAGCATAAGGATGAATTTTCTAAAGATAATGTAAAAACTGAAACCACTATCTTAATTTAGTTTAACAACAGGAATAGAGATTGTACAGATCTTCATAATTTCCCCCAAAATGATAAATCTCCTACATTGTACCAGTCCGTTTAACATCAAGAACACAATCTGCAATTCCACCTCCACCACCAAACAGAGACCCCCCAAACAGCAAGAATACCCAAGAAACGGCACCGATACATACATCCAACAAATTGAAAAATAGAGGGCAAACCTTACCCAACAAATATGATACAGAATAGCAAGCAAATAACCAAAAATTATCACAAGCAAAGAATTAAAACCTTAATTTGAAGATGCGCAACCTTGATTGAAACAGCCGTAGAGAAGCCTTCGATTTGGCTAGACAATCTCAAAACCTTGATTTGAAGATCTCGTAGAGAACCCTTCGATTAGGGTTGTGGGTTTGTGAGGGAGGAAATTGATTTACCTGTTTGTCTTCGTCACGGAAGAGCTGGAGAGGGAAGAGAGAGAGAATTGAGAAATGTTGTTCCCGTGTTTTGGCTCATTTCCCTTGTTTTGTTGTTAGTTTTCCAAAACGTGGTTTTAGTCGCTTTCCATTTTCAGTGTTTTTTTTTTTTCCATTTTCATAAACGCGTTTTCGAAAATGGAAAAGAGAACGCGTTTTCACTGTTTTCAAAAACTAAAAACAGAAAACGGCTTGAAAACGACAAAGAGAACAGGGCCTTAGTTATTGTACCATTCAGCACTTGAAAACGACAAAGAGAACAGAGCCTTAGGGTTTGGTCAGGGAGCTTCATAAGCGATACATTGCTTATTGTTTCTTGTGAAATATTTTTGTTCGTGACTACTGTTATTGATTGAATTTTTTGGATTAGATTCACCTTTGTATAAACTGCAAAATTTTGATTCTTGAACTGTGTTGTTTTAGTCTGCTTCAATCTGTACAGTTCGAATTTTCTGTATGCACATTAATTGTAATCTGCATTTTTCCTAATACATACTGTATATTGAGTATAAACACATCTGAGTACATACATTAGTTGTATGATTTTTTGTCCGTTCTTTGTCATAAGTTCTTGGATATATCTATCTAATTTGTCTGATATTTTTCATTTTCTATCTTCTGAATTCTTGAGTATTGTTACTGCACTTTTGCACACTATGACCACTAAGATTGATGTTCAAATGTGGGATCTGGCGCCAAAAAATGAGAGCACTTATGTTGCAACTAAAATGTGCTAAAACTATAGATGAATCTTGGGCAAAAAACACTCCACTTGAAAGGAAACTGAACAAGATGAATTAGCTTGGAGCACACTGTTCCTTCATCTATCTGACTCTGTAATTAGAAAAGTAGGAGATACTGAAACTGTCGCTGAGTTATGGGTTGCCTTAGAAAAATTGTATCTGACTAAGACTTTACCAAACATATGTTTTCTGTGGAAACAATTTTTTAGTCATAAGTTTGATCATAATGCTGACTTAGAGGAGAATATGGACAAGTTTAATAAGATCACTCAAGATCTTATAAACTGTGGTGAGAAAATTTCAAGTGATCAGAAAGTAGTTGGTCTACTTAATGCTTTAGGTGATAGATATAAGGATATTAAGAATGCATTAGAATATGGCAGGGATAACCTGACCGTTGATATAATTTGTACTTCTCTAAAGAATAGAGAACGGGAATTAAAATCAGAGCATAGAGAAGTTCTTCATATTGAGAAATCTCAATCCAATCTTAAACCTCAATCTAAAGGTCTTAGCAATTTCAGTCAGGCCAGTCATAATAAAAACAAGAATTTTGCTAAGAAGAAATGGGGAAATAATAAAGAAAATGACAAAAACACTTATAAAGTTAATGATAAGAATAGAAAATGCTATTACTGTAGAAAAACGGGCCACCTTATAAAAGATTGTTTTAAAAGGGCTAATGATTAAATGAATGAGTCCAATCAAGGCAATAACTCTTCAGCCATTGTTGCTTCTTATAAAGAAGCAGGAGCTAATATTGGTGTAGCTTTTGTATCCTCTTATGAAAGAACAAATCAAAATTGGGTTCTTGATTCAGGATGTTCTTGTCATATGAGCCACAATCTCAAATGGTTCTCTGATTTTTCTAACCTAAGTGAAGGTTTTGTAAAGCTAGGAAATAATGAACCTTGTGAAGTTAAAGGCATTGGGAATATTTATTTAAAACTTGAAAATAATCAGTTAATACTTCTAAAACACACTAGATATGTTCTTGCCTTGAAAAGAAACCTTATTTCTTTAGGTGTTCTAGATTATGAAAATTGTCAAATTGAAATTAGAAATGGCTTTACAAATATAATCAAAGATCAGAATCTCATTATTGGTGCACCAAAATATAATTGTATCTATGTGATAAATGTTGAATGTGTCTTCCCTAATAATACTGTGAGCTTAGTGTCTTAATCTGATATATCATAATTATGACATAGGAGACTAGGTCATCTTGGTGAAAAAGACCTAAAACTTATTTCAAAAGAAGGAGTATTTGAGAAGGACAATGTTCATAAGTTGACATTTTGTGAACATTGTATCTTTGGGAAACAAAACAGGTTACCATTTAAGACAGAGGTTCATAAATCACTAAATATACTTGATTATATATATAGTGATCTATGGGGCCCTACACTTGTATCTATAGCCTCTGGCTATAGATATTATCTTCTTATTATAGATGATTTCTCTAGGAAAACTTTGATCCTTTTATTGAAGAATAAATCTGATTCTTTTATAACCTTAAAAAACTGGAAGATATTAATTGAGAATCAAACTGATAAAAAGATAAAGGCATTAAGAACAGATATTGGCCTTGAATTCTGTAATGTTGAATTTGATCGGTTCTATAATAACCATGCGATACAGAGGCACAGAACTGTAGTATATACTCTACAGCAAAATGGAATTGCTGAAATGATGAATAGAACTATCCTTGAAATAACCAGATGTATGTTGATAAACTCTGGTTTACCAAAGATATTTTGGAGAGAAGCTATTAAGACTGCTTGTTATCTTATATATAGAAGTCCTTCAAGTTCCATAGATTATTAGATACCTGAGAAGATATGGACTGGAACTATGCGTAACTACTCTTACCTTAGAACCTTTGGACCTTTGGTTGTGCAGCTTATGCACACCAAACATGGTTTAAGCTTGAACCTAGATCTTTGAAATGTGTCTTTTTTGGTTATGGGGAGGAGTTAAAGGCCATAGGTTATGGATAAAAGAAATTGGAGGATTCAGAGTTATAACAAGTAGGTCGATTATTTTTAATGAAGAACACTTTCCTTGTCTTAATGATGATAATAGAGAAGAACTAGCTGAAAAGGACTTTGTGTCAACTGAGGTTGATATTGATGTTCAGAATAATGAAAATCAAGTTCAGATTGAGGTAGAGAAACCTCAAGAAGAATCAAAAACTATAACTCATTAGAATTTGAGAGATAATCAAGTTTTTTATACTGGTTCTAATATGTAAGATTACCAACTTGTTAGGGATAGAGAGAGAAGACAAATAAGGCCTCCCTCTAGGCTTTTGTATGCAGAGAATGTGTCTGAACAATATGAACTTGAGACTTTAAATTTTGAACCAACCTCTTATGAAGAGGCAGTATCTTGTAAAGATTCTGCATGCAAGAGGAAATGGATTCTTTATATAAGAACCAGACTTGGAATCTTGTAGAAAAACCTAATGATTGCAAATTGGTTGACTGTAAATGGGTTTACAAAATGAAGGAAGGTGATATGAAATCAAGTGATAAAAGATATAAGGCAAGACTAGTAGGCAGTAGCCAAGGGTTTTACACAAAGATAAGGAATAGACTATACTGACATATTTTCACCTGTTGTGAAATACACTTCTATTAGATTCTTGTTTACTTTAGTAGCACAATTTAATTTAGAATTAGATTAACTTGATGTGAAAATAACTTTTCTTTATGGTACTCTAGATGAGACTATATATATGACCCAACCAAAAGGTTTTGAAAGCAAGAGAAAAAACTTAGTGTGCCTTTTGAAGAAATCCTTGTATGGCCTGAAACAGACTCCCAGGCAATAGTATAGGAGGTTTGCCTCTTTTATACAAAATATTGGTTTTAAAAATCAAATTATGATCCCTATTTCTACTTTAAATGTGCTGAAAATTCTGAATTTTTTCTATTTGCTTCTATATGTTGATGATATGCTTCTAACTGGTCATGATAAAGTTGATGTTAATGTTATGGAAAAACTTCAATCTAAATTTGAAATAAAAGATTTAGGCCCTGCTAGAAGGATACTAGGAATGGAAATAAAAAAAGATAGAACAAATGGAAAATTATTTAACACAAGAAACTTACATTGAAAAGGTTATTAAAAGATTTTCACTTCATGAATCTAAACCAGTTAGTTTGCCTTTATTTGCCTGTGTGAAGTTATCTACTGATCATTCACCAAAAACTAAAGATAGTTTAATATAATGGCAAATGTACCTTATGCTAATGCAATAAGTTCTGTTATGTATGTTATGGTATGCTCTAGACTTGATATTACATTTGATGTAAGCGTTCTGAGCAGATTTATGAGTAATTTGGGTGAGTTTCATTGGGAAGCTATGAAACATTTAATCGGATATCTAAAGGGTACTAAAAAAATTAGGACTTATATTTAAAACTAATGAAAATGGTCTTAATTTGAAAGGATATGTTGATTCTGATTTTGCTGGAAATTCTGGTAACAAAAAATCTACTTCTGCATATTTTTATGTGATAAATAATACATGCATTAGTTGAAAATTTCAACTTCAAAAATTAGTTCCTCTATCTTGTATCGAAGCTGAATATATTGCTGCTACAGAAGCTGTAAAAGAAGGTATTTGGTTGAAATGATTATTAAATGAATTAGGATTTGTAGAAAATAAGGTGGAGCTTTGTTCAGATAATCAAAGTGCTATTTTCTTGAGTAAAAATCCTATGCTTAGTGATATAACTAAACACATAGATGTTAAGTTTCATTTTATTAGGGATATAACTGAAAAATGTGATATAAAACTTGTTAAAATACCTACTATTACTAAGGTTAATTCAGCTGATGTAGGCACAAAGGTAATACCTTTGAATAAATTTCAGGATTCTCTAAAATTATTGAATCTTGAAACTGACTAGTTTTTGTTTTGTAATAGGTTAATAAGAGCAAGTGATCTAAGATAGAATTCTAATCCATTACATAAAGTCACAAAAATGTAGCAAAGGTGGAGATTGTGGAGATAGGTTGCTACATTTTTATGGCCTAAATGAGATAAGCCCACTTACCCAGTCCAACTATGTCTTGACCCAATAAATGGATTCTTCTGGAAATTGGATGGAAACGTGTTTGATATATATAAACACACATTCATCGGATGCTTGACACTTGGAATATTTCATACCGTTGGATATGTGATATTGCTTTATCTCATATAAAAGGAAGCAAATGTGCTTCTAGGGTGGGACGAATACGGCTATTCATTTTTTTTGTCTTAGTGAAATTCTCTATATTTTTGGGTCATTAACTGGATGATCTTTGTGCGATTTCTTTGTGAGATTGTTGTTTAGAGAGTTTTGTAAAGCAATTCATGTTTTGTGTGAGTGATTGCTGAAATGAGAGGTATATTCGAGATAAAGGATTTGATAAGTGTAGTTTTTACACTTATTCGAGGCCCTAAATCACGATATTTTATTGTTTTTTGAATAAAATTCTACCTAATTTATGTTATATTGTATTTTGTAGGTAAAATTTTATGTTTAATGAAGAATTGGAGAAAAGAATGCAAAAGAAGCGAAAAATGGCAAAATCCAAATATGAAACTTTGGAGAGAAATATTACATTAACTGTGTTCGAGTTAAATGAAACTCAATAGACTTGCATTGAAATTTTTAATTGCAGGTACGGACGGAAAAATGGGGGTGAAACAAAGAAGAAAAAATTGAGGTGGCGCTGCCTTGGGAGAAGAAAAAAAGAAAGAGAGAAGAGAAAAAAAAGGGGGAAAGTCAAAGCAGCAGAAAGGAACGCAGAGAGAAGAAGAAAGAGAAAGAAAAGAAAAGAAAAGAGAAAAGAAAAAGAAAAAGAAAGGAGACAGCATACACGAGCAATTTCACGTTTCGTCAATTTTTGGTGTTATCGTTCCACTTTTACATGTTTTTATTTTTACAATATGAAAATAAATAACTAATTTTCATATTAGGGAAAACAATGTAGTCGACTTGTGATCCTTTATTTTTCTATTCAAGATTTATGTGATTTATTTATTTATGTGTTGGTTTTATTATGAGTTTAATGCATTAAATTACTTGATCAATAATTTGATGATTATGTGAGTCTCTTACGAATCGAGAGGTGAGTTTAAGATTTAGACCTTATAGTAAAATTCGGTAAATTAATATAACGTGTAGAGATATCTATACTAATTATTGTTGTCATAATATGAATTTTTAGAACTAGTATTTCGTTTAACTAACTTGATTGACATAGAGATATGAAATTTAATTAGTTAAATTGGCTCAATGAGAACTCGAGAGAGGTAAATTGAATATAATAAAATAATTCGATCGAACACTACATTAGGTTATGAATCTTGAATTAAGAATTAAGGTGATCAATAGTTGAAATTGTTATGCTCTAATATTCATCACATATTTGAATTTTCAATTATCTGTTTTGTGTAATCTTTTTATATTTTCAATTTGTTAAAAGTAGTTAGGAAAAATAATCACAAACACCATAATTATTTACTTGCTTTTGTCAAATATAAGTTAGAAAAAGTAGATTAAGTCCTAAAGTATAGTCTTCGTGGGAACGATATTCGGACTCAAAGTCCACAATACTGATTGTTAAGATATCGTACACTTGCGATATAAAACACGCAACAGGGTTCATTTGAATCCCTTACTGCAGATTTGTACTGAACTTGTTATTGCCCCTTTTTGGGGCTTTGTAGTGGATTCGAACAATATTCTTAGAGATGCTCAACAAAGAATTAGGCGTTAGAAGTGGTCATTGAACCTCCGGGGCCTTTGGTCGAAAAATCTTGTGTTCTTGTTGTTTTTAAATTTGTTTCTTTACAATTTTTCACAAAATAAACTCGAACAATCATTCGACCTGTTTATCTGGGACCAATAGATAAGAAGGAATAATCACGAATTTTTTCTTCACCATTTTTAAAAAACACAAACAAGCTTTTCATGGAGTAATTGGTGCAATTTTTCTTTAAACTATTGGAATTAGAATTAGAGGAAATTACACGGGTCCAGACATTTCAAGTTTAGAGTGCAAATGTCAGGTAGTGAAGTTTTTTTAATCATAATTCAGGTATTAGGTTAATAATTTTATATTTTAATAAATATATTAATATTAAAACCCTAATTTTATCAAATCATTTCTCCCCCTCTCGCCTCTCTCTTCTTTCCTCATATCTCTCTTCCTTTTCTCTATATTCTCTCCATTCTCTCACAAATAACCGGCTGTTCATTGCCTGTCGGAGATCGCCGTCGACCAACACTCTCAGGCACGGACGATGGCTGGGTGCGGCTCTGCACAGATCGACGGTGGTGGTGTTCTCCGTGCCTGATTTCAAACCGTCACCCAAGCCGAGCTGGAACATCATCGAAGCAGGAGCTCCTTCTAAACTAGCCGCATCATTTCCTACCAAGTTATTATCGGCTACTCCGTACGTCGGAAACCTTAGGATTTGCTCGAGAAAATCGTTGGAAGGGTCCGCCCCTGGGTTGTTAGCCATCGTCGGCGATTTGATTGAGTCAACTGGGTCTGGGTTGTAGACAGGTGAGTGAGTTAACGAGTTTAAACTCCAAAATTCTATCTAGTGGTTGAGTGCTGGTGGTGGTGGGTGTGTGTGTGTGCGCAATGGAGTTGTGGTGGCGGTGCCGGCTTTTTGATTTTTTTTTTGTTTATGTTTGTAAGTTTCAGATTGGAGACGGTGTTGGTGGTGTGGCGGTTGGGTGTTGGTGGTTGTGAAGTTGGCTGCG
>CAIGRT010181237.1:0-21793 GCA_903798405.1 Fraxinus platypoda
CAACGGTCTATTTGGTCCAAACATTAATTACAAAGTAAATCAAGTCCATGTCAGAAAAGTTCGCGACTTCAAAATGACAAAACAAAAAAGTCCTAAATTTAATATAAATAATAAAAGCGGACTTGGGGGGACTATTTTTTGAACCAACTAATGAAACTTGCATGATTACCCCCATTGGCGAAGCATTAAATGACACGCAAGGGAGATGAAGAAGTAGAAGGCTCGCCTAAAAGTCACGAATCATTTTCCATATCCAAACTGCCATAGACTGTCAATAAAAAGCACATGGACAAGTGAACATAGCATGAATGATAACCAAATAAGTTACAAGATAGTTAATAAGGATCTGCAATCTTTCATTCTCCCAAAATGGTCGAGCTACACGAAGAAAAATCTATAGGTATCCCATCATTTGAAGAAGAAGCAATACAATTCAAATTTCTCACTCTCAAATAGTTATTTTACTTTTTGATCCTGTTTGAGCATTCAAATTAGTAAATTTAGAAAGTGAAAAATGTAGCTAGGTGAGTAAGATTTATTGATTTGATTTGTATCATCGACACTACTTATAAATAAAATAAGTAAATTTATATACTTAAAATTAAATTATGTTGAACAAATTATGTATATGACTTGTCACATTATATTTCTATAATTTACTTTGAGCAAATTAGCTATAACCAATTCTTGAATTTTTCATCTTTTCTTGTACCAGGGATTTTTAGTTAAATCAACCTCATTTTAAATGATATATTGCTAAAAGAGAGACCAAATAATGTATATAATATTCAAATGTAAAAGTAGTCTTAAATGTACATTATACAAGGGCTTTTTAGTTAAATCAACCTCAAGTCATGTATACGTGACGGGATGTATATGAAGTGAATCAAGCGTCTTGATAACGAGTGGGAAAATATAAAAAGTCCTAAATGGATAAATAACATCAGAAAAAAGCAGTGACGGATCCATAATTGTTGGTGAGTTAGGGTAGTCGTTGACATCGACCTTCAACGACCACAATAACGAGATTATTTATTAATATTTAATTAAATAATATTAAAAGTTCTTCTAATAATATATAAATGCACTAAAATGTAAAAATTATATATATATGAAAATATAATCCAATTTTCAATCAAACGTAAATTTTAGAAACTTAATTATAAAGTATCATCAAGTGAATATATTATTATAGGTACATTTTTACCATGTATAAACATGCTCGGAAATCAATACCATGATAAAGGACGAACAAGTAATTATGTAACTGCCAAAACCGAGTGACAACTGTATACATTACAATCTTGGTAGCTATCTCCTTGGTTACCTCTCTCACTCTCTAGGGGTTGCAGCATCACTTTCTTGTCCAAGAACTCTTCTCTCTCGCTACAATTCTCACAAATTCTGCCAAAAATTCCTGTTAATTGTTTTTCAACACATTCTCACTCCTCTCTCTTTCGGATTTCTTCTTTAAACTTTAAAATTTCGTGGTCAAAAAATGTGTTTTCGACAATATCATCTTCCCCATCATCTCTGCTCTTCACTTCCCAACGACGGTAGACCGGCGGTGCCCCCATCATCTATTGCACTAGCCCTCATCAAGATGATCGTCCATGCCCGCTCCGGCGGCAACATTGAGGTCATGGGACTTAAGGACTAAATTGATTTTATATTATAGTTTGATGACCTAATTGAAGTTTTATAGAAATTGAAGGATTAAATTACTTTTATATTATAGTAAATTTGCAGATACGTGACTGTAGCATGATAGGTGAAATATTAGGGCAATTCTAAAGCCATATCTTGTTTCATAAGTTGGTGATATAAGATCCAAGAGTGTTTCATCATAAAAAATACTATGAAACCAAGAAAGATGATAAATGAATGTCGACAACATAAAAAAGAAGTCCAATGGGAATAAGAAACCTTCCACAGAATCGACAATAAATAAGGTAGCATAACACATCTTCAATGATCAAGGAAAATGAAAATAAATGACAACAAGTTGATTAAATTACTTTTATATTATAGTTGGATGACTCAATTGATTTTTTCTAAATTTTAAAGGATGAGTTTGCTTTTTTAAAAACTATAGTCGGAAGACCGATTTAAAATTTGGTAAAAGTTGAAGGATAAAATTGCATTTAGACTATAGTCGGATGACCCAAATGAAGTTTTCATGACTTAAAAAACTGAATTGATTTTACAATAAGTTGAAGGATGAAATCGTTTTTGACCAATAGATTGATGCCAAATTGAACGCTCAGAAAGTTCAAGGATTCATTGCTTTGCAATTACTTTTGGGTTTTAAGGCGGTTTAGGGTTTCCATCAACTTTACAAATTTCCAATTCGGCAATCCAACTATTTTTCAAAAGCAATTTAATCCTTCATTTTTTCGTAAACCTCAAATTGGTCATCGAACTATAGTTTAACAGCAATTCATTCTTCAACTTTTCGGACTCTTCAATTGAGTCATCCATCTATAGTTTAAAACCAATTTAATCCTTCTACTTTTGGACAACTTCAATTGGGTCATCTAACTATAGTTTGAATGCAATTTCATCACTCATTTTTAGCAAACATCAATTCCATTATCCAACTATATTCTGAAAAAAAAATGCATCCTTCATCGTTTAGCAAACTTTAATTGGGTCATCCAACTATAGTTTAAAAGCAAATTCATCCTTCAGCTTTTAGCGAACTTCAATTGGGTCACCCAACTATAGTTTAAAAGTAATTCAGTCCTTCAACTATGGGAAAATAGAAGTTTTGTCATTCAGCTATTATTTAAAGTTAATTTCATCCTTCAACTTTACAGAAATTTCAGTTGGGTCATCTAACTATAATTTAAAAGCAGACTCATCCTTTAACTTCTCTGGAACTTCAATTGGGTCATCGAGCTATACTTTAAATGCAATTTCATCCTTCATCGTTTTTGAACCTTCAATTAAGTCATTCAACTTCGAGAAAAGAGAAATTTAGTCATTCAGATATCATTTAACGTTAATTTCATCCTTATACTTCGTAGAAATTTCATTTGTGTCATCTAACTATAATTTAAAGGCGGATTCATCCTTGAACTTTTAGTAAACTTCAATTGTGCCATCCAACTATAGTTTAAAAGCAATTTCACACTTCAACTTCATTGGAACTTTAATTGGGTCATCCAACTATAGTTTAATGCAAATTCATACTTCATCTTTTTGGAAACTTCAATTCAGTCATCCAAATATAGCTTAATAGTAAATTCATCCTTAATCTTTTGGGAAATTTCAATTGGATCATCAAACTGTGCAATTCAGTCCTTCAACTTTTAGGGAAGAAAAGTTTTGTCACTCAACTATTTTTTAATGTTAATATTATCCTTGAACTTTGAGGTAACTATAATTTCAAAGCAATTGAATCCTTTAGCTTTTGGTAAACTTCAATTCGATCATCAAACTATAGTGTAATTGAGTCCTTCATCTTTTGGGAAATATGAATTTAGTCATTCAACTATATTAATTAAATTTCATTCTTCAACGTTTTGGTAAACTTCAATTCGATCATCAAACTATAGTGTAATTGAGTCCTACATCTTTTGGGAAATATGAATTTAGTCATTCAACTGATGGAGAATACATTGATGATATGCTTGTGAAAAGCCTGAGGCTGAAGGCCACTTGAAACAAATGATGGAGAATGCATGAAGGTTTATCACAATATCTGAAACTATGCAGTGATTCCTCGCAAATACATATCTGAGGAAGATACAAGAGCATGGTCAGTTTGCTAGCTTCAAAATCGTTCTTTGCCAGCTTTTGAATCATACACGATGGAATCAAAATTGCAGATACGTGACTGTAGCATGATAGATGAAAGATTAGGGCAATTCTAAAGCCATATCTTGTTGCATAAGGTGGTGATATAAGATCCAAGAGTGTTTCATCAGAAAAATACTATGAAATCAAGAAAGAAGATAAATGAATGTCGACAACATAAAAAAGAAGCCCAGTGGAAATAAGAAACCTTCCACATAATCGACAATAAATAAGGTAGCATAACACATCCTCAATGATCAAGGAAAATGAAAATGAAAATAAATGACAACAAAATGAGTATACATAGTGCTAGAGGGGGCTATCACAGCCATAAAATCATAATATTCTTTCATCTGAAACATCATACAATCTTGGCCGTTAAACACGCAAAGATACAAGATGAATGGCCATAAGCAAGCACATAACGCGCAAGAGGAATATGAAAAGTCAAAAGAAAATTTATTGAAACCGCGTGTAAATGGCATTAAAAGACTCTAGCAACGGTCTATTTGGTCCAAACATTTAAACGATGAAGAATGACTTTAACATTGTTTTCATCCTTCAGCCTTTGGAAAACTCCAATTTAGTAATCCACTATGTTTTACTTTGATTCCATCCTATGAGGGAATTTTTATTTGGTCATACAACTAATATAAAACAGAAAAATCAATTTGATCATCCAGCTATACTAAAACAGCAAATGGGCCCTCATACTAATTAGAAAGAGTAATGCTATTCATCCCAGTGGGCCAATGGGGATGAAAACACAGTCTACGTGGCGTTATTGTGGTATTAAATGATAGGTGAAATTAAATGAGTATCATTACTCAATTAGAAAACTATTATTTGGTCATCAAATTATTAGAAATTAGAAATTAATGATTCACTAGTCAGGCGAAATTTCTTTCACATTCAAATTCGATATTGTGGGAGATCCTAAATAGTTTTTGGTCATCCAACTATAAAACAATTTGATGATCTGGTCCTCCAACTATTATAAACAGAATTTTGGTCATCCAACTATAGAAAAAGGCAAAGGAGCCCTCTAACTATTACAAAATGTTGATTTGATCCCTTTCTTTTTCCCTAAAGTCAAAAGAAACTGTACTTCAACTGCGAATTTGTGCAAAAGAACCCATTAACAATGGATCCCTTCTCCTCGGCGGCGATTGCCCGTCAGACTTGGGAACTGGAAAACAACATAGTCACCACCACTGCCGCCGCAGACAACGCGGCCGCGTCGGACGCAATATTCTACTACGACGAGGCGGCGCAGGCTAATTTCCAGCAAGAAAAGCCGTGGGCCAACGATCCACACTATTTCAAACGCGTGAAGGTCTCTGCACTAGCCCTCCTCAAGATGGTTGTCCATGCCCGCTCCGGCGGCAACATTGAGGTCATGGGACTCATGCAAGGAAAGACCGATGGCGACACTATTATTGTTATGGACGCTTTTGCCCTCCCTGTTGAGGGGACTGAAACTAGGGTGAATGCCCAGGCTGATGCTTATGAGTACATGGTCGATTATTCACAGACCAACAAAGAGGTTTGTGGGTTTTTGAATTCATGTATTAAATGAAATTGTGCTGAACATAATAGGAATGCATTTGATGTTACTATTATTTGGTTGTATTGTGATTGATGGAATTCTGACTACTAATGCACAAGAGTAAAGGGATTTTCATAGAATTTTTTGTGGGTTGTTTATATGAAAAAGTTGCGTAATTATTTAGGAGCAATTGTAGGAAGTGACGATACGGGGAATTTTTTGGTGTGCTGTAAAAAATTTTCACTTTGCAATATTGAGTTACATTAATCTTTGGATATCTAAAAGCAGTTTTACACTGATAGTTTGGGGTAATTTTTTGTTTTTGTATGTGAAAAATTTATGCATGCCCTTTGATATAGAAGCATGATAATGAAACTACACTGCCCATAAATAATATGGTGCAATCATATGGATGCTTATGTAAAATTATTGTATACTTATCCAAAATAGTCAGTTCATTCCCTTTTTCTTCTATCTTGGGGAAGGGTTTGTTTCCTTATAGTCCTGGAGGACATTGTTAATGAGGTTTAATTTTTGAAGTGTAAAGTACTTAACAGATGTAGAAGAAGTACATCATGATTAGATGGGTTCATGTTCTAAAGGAAATTTAAAACAAGAAACTACCTATAAAGCATAGATTACTTGTACCTCGATCCTTGGAGATAACAGAGCTCCAGAATTAAAAGGAATTTGAGAATTCCATCAATCTTTTTAAGTTTTAACTGGTAAATTACTCAATTTAGAGGTTTATTATTTCTTTTCCATATAAATCCATATTTATGCATTCTTCTAAGAGAGGTCACTTTAGAGGGAAGACTCTAAAAACTAATAATAGATCTAGTCTTAATGGTTTAACATTTCATTACCGTCAATAAATTACTAATTTCTTATTATGGGATTTTCTGGACTATAATTTTATCCGTATCTTAAATATTAATATTGAAATGTTCAGTAGTTAGTTAGTGTTCTAAAATTCCTTTAGGGGGAAAATTTGAATGCATTATATAATTTATGCGAAGTTTGTTCATAGTTTAATATGCATTTAGCAATTAGTAAATCCAATTATCTTATGAGTTAAATAATTTGAGCACTTCATTGTATACATCTCTCAAGTCTTTTATCATTTATGTTCAATTTTTAAAGGACAAGTTACAAATGGTTTGCATCTAGTCTATGGGTACTGAAAATTAGTAAAACAACGTTTGTTTGAAGATAAATGATTGATATTTCCCTTTTTTATATAAAAAGATTTAGTCTTTTCTTCTATAATTTTATGAGATTAATATCAGTTAGATGGTGGATTCTTTTCTTGTCTACTTGGACGTCAAACAATTTTTTCTTAAAGAAAAGTTAGAACAGTTAGGCAACAAACTGTATTATGAAGGACAATCTAGAAGGAGGATAACCTGGGAAAGTTGAATACATAGTTGAAAATTGCAGAGTTATTTACTCTAGATGGTGTTACCAGATGTAGAGGTCATCTGGCATCAATTACTACTTTGTATACTCTGATTTTGGTGCTTTTTCTAATAATCTCAAGTAGCCCTCTCTCTTCATTTTCTTTTACTGGTGATGAGCTATCTGGCAGTGAAATTTAGTAGCACAACATCAAGTCATTGGTTTGCTTTTTTCCCCCGGAAAGTGGACATCCAATCATTTGTCCGCGTCACACCTATTACCAATTAAATTCTCTTATGTCTAAAATTTTATTTATCTCTATCTAGGTTTTGTTCTCCTTAGTGCTTTGTTAACTAAGTATCCTTTTTTGAGGTTATTGTCTCACATTGAATTTTGTGGCTGAAGGCGGGTCGACTGGAGAATGCTGTCGGGTGGTACCATTCCCATCCTGGTTATGGATGTTGGCTTTCTGGCATTGATGTCTCCACACAAATGCTTAACCAGCAATATCAGGAGCCCTTCCTAGCAGTTGTTATTGATCCAACCAGGACTGTTTCAGCTGGTAAAGTTGACATTGGTGCTTTCAGGACATACCCAGAAGGATACAAGCCTCCAGATGAGCCTGTCTCTGAGTATCAGACAATTCCCTTGAACAAAATTGAAGACTTCGGTGTGCATTGTAAGCAGGTGATGACACGTGACAAATGTATTGTTCTCAAACTCTTTTTACTTTCTTAGTATAATTTCATTTTGTCTTGCAGTATTATGCATTGGATATTACATATTTCAAGTCATCTCTTGATTGTGAACTCTTGGATCTTCTGTGGAATAAATATTGGGTGAACACCCTTTCTTCTTCTCCTTTGCTTGGTAATGGGGACTATGTTGCTGGTCAAATCTCAGATTTAGGTAATATTCTTGCTAATATTGCGAGTTCTTTATTTGTTTCCACCATCTATTGTTTTTGACAACAAGCCTGTCCTGTTAGCATTGCTACAATGGTTTTTCTTCAAAAATTGCTGTAGGTGATGTCTATTGTCGAGTAAATTCTGTTATGTTAATTAATGCATCTGATGTTATGCAGCTGAAAAACTGGAGCATGCTGAAAATCAATTGGCTCATTCGCGCTTTGGACCCTTGATAGCACCTGCTCAAAAGAAGAAAGAGGTCAGTGTAATGTTCAGCTATAACTTTTGCTTCCTTTCTCACAGTAGACTATCTGCCCTTAGGTGGAGATTGCTATTTGCTTTTCTGTATTCTTTTATATGTTAAGCTCTTCTCTGTTTAAGGCTGTGTTTGGTAGCAATTTTTCTAACCAAAAAAATGAATTTTCTGACCGTTAACATCAAAGTCAGCCGCAAAGTTTGACTGGCCCTCTCACATGCGGGTCCCACCGACAATATTAAACGGTCACAGTATTAATTAAAATTGGGCCAAAATTGCTACCAAACAGGCACCAAGTCTTTTGTAGTTCACAATTCTCTTAATGCAAGAAATTGTTTTCGAGTCAATTGATCAGTGAATGTTGTTGATGTAGAACAAGAAGTTTCTCCATGCTTTTCCTGGAAATATTAAAGAAAGATTGCTAGCAATTTTTAAATGTAGTGAATAGTTGTCGTGGCTACAAGGATCAGCTCATTTTTTTTCCGGGACTTTGTAATTAATCATTCTTCAGAAAGAATTCTATTGGAGGATGAAGAGCGGGTTAAATTGACATTATGAAGTGTTTTCTCATTTTGTTTTGGGGTTTTGGGGATTGCTAGTTCTTCCAGTCAGTAAAATCATGCTACCTTTCTTCCCACATAACGGTGATTGGTCTATTTCTGTGAGCTAGTTGTTTAACATAATTCAAGCTAATTTAGAATCAATAGGAAAAACTAGTGATTACATGTAGCTGTCTTCGATGTTACAAGAGCAGTTGCATGTGAAATATTTACAATTTTAGAATCAAAGAAATAAGTCGCAGCACGTAGCTATTATTATCGTTACAAGATAAACTTCACATGCAATTTGTAAATTTTACAGTAATGGCAATTCTTTATATTATATGAACTATATCTCGCAAAATTTGTAAAACTGTGGTATTTTGGCCCTATATTTATTAGTGCTCTTATTGGATTCTTGAGTGAGCAAATTTGATATATTCCAAATTTCAATCGTTCTCGTTCTACTCTCATAATTCATAAATGTTGAACCTCTTGCTTATATGCATTGTTAACATTTAACAGTAAGGATTTATTGCTAGCAGGAAGCGAAGGCTGCATTTATGCTGCCAAACAACAGCTTTTAAGTTGTGGCATTCTCATTAACTATTAAGCCCTTGTTTGACATCCATTTTATGGAAGAATTTGATTTGGAATAGTGATTGATGGAAGAATGTGTGGTTAAAAAGTAAGAAAAAATTTTGGGTTTACGTGTAATATTATTTTATTGATAGAATGTGTGGTTGAAATAAAGAAAGAGAAAAAAATGAGAAAAAAAATGGATGTCAAACAAGGGCTAAATGAGATTTCTCAATCTTACTGGACTTGAGAATGTGAAAGTGCTCAAATAGGTTTCTACTTCTTGGGCCATTTTTTTTTTGCTGGTCCATGTGATAAGTACAATTAATTCACAATAAAATTTCCGCCACTGTATATGTTTGTCAATCTCAAATCATACTGGACATGGAGATCAAACTTTACAGATTGGCTTGTCCTATTTTCACATTTTGCTCTATAAATGTGACTGTGCAGTGCCTCACCTTCTATCAGCCCATCAGGAATGAACATTTATAAGCATCTATATGTATATATGTGTATGCGATGCAAAAATCTTTCCTATCCTTCTGTTTTCTTTGAAATTTCCCTTACTGATAATTATCTGTTTCAGGAAGAATCTCAACTTGCCAAGATTACTCGTGATAGTGCAAAGATAACCGTTGAGCAGGTTCATGGTTTGATGTCACAGGTAAACTGCCTCCTTTACATCATTAACCTTTTTCTTACATATTGAGAGATTTTAGTTGCATACTTTTGGGTTTAACTGATCCATGTATCACTATTTAGGTTATAAAGGATATACTTTTCAACACAGTTCGGCAGTCTGACAGATCTCAGGCAGAGTCGTCTGGTCCAGAACCGATGGTTGAAACCTAATCTCATGGTTGACAAATTGTGCCACCTGGACTTGATCTTCTTAGAATTTCTTGGAAGTTCTTGTATTTGCAAATACTGATATTGATGCAACGACTTGACTTGTCAAAATGTGGCTAGAAAATTAGAGAGTTTATGCTATTTTCAATCTTTTGCACTTTGAGATTAGTGATAGTAATTTGTTTGTTATCTTCACTCTCCATACATATATATTCTTGCCTACCTAGGGGTTCTTTCTACTTGGGTTATTGACATGGAGTGGATTGAGTCTAATCATACTAGTTAAGCTCTTCTTTGATCCTATTATTTTCAAAAAATATTTTTTTTTTCTTCTTTTTAACCACACATTCTTTAATAAAATAATATTAAACTCAAACTCAAAATTTTTACTTATTTTTTAATCAAATACTCTCCATCAATCTACGATTCTTAAATGAACTCTTACAATAAAATGGGGCTCAAATAGGCTATAACTTGTATTCTACAACTCAGAGCTTACTTAATAGATGTTAATTTATCGTTACTCTTTGAGCTTGAACTTAATGTGACTCGAGTGAATAACACAGTAGGAGTTGAACTCTCGTTCTTCCACCAAACAAGTTTTGGTATATCAAGCAACTATTGTTTTAACTTGGTGGAAACAAAATTATTTTCCTTAGGATCCTCTCAAATAGAAATAAATAAGTAACTAGAAAGGTTGTTAGAATCACCTTTTCGTGGTGATTTTCCATTTCTGAAGTTGCTACTTCCAAAAAATCAACCATATTTTTGCCATTTTTGGTGCAAAATGGTTGAAATATGAGACAGAAAAAAACAAAATAGTTCAAATATAAAACCTAAGATGCATGATATGAAAAGAGTACTGCTATTTAACCTTTATTGTGCTACAATACATGTCTACACGACATTAAGTAATAGGTCCAATTAGAGGTGTGAATATGAGACTCGTTTACTAAAAAACTCGGATTAAAATGTATGACAATAAAAGATTGCTTTAAAATACGACAGTTTTATTACCTCAACGACTGTGATTTGGAATGAGTTTGGTGCCATCCTGTTGAGGTAGAAAATGCCGAGGCATTGGCATCTAGAGATGGATGGATTATCGCCGAGGAAAAAGGGTTTCAGATTGTTAAGATGGAGTGTGACTTTCTTCGAATGGCGTATACTTTCATTCTTGGAGATATATGTTTACTTGATAACGTTCAGCCAGGTTCTTGTTATTATATTCATCGTGAATAAAGTAGTCTACATAGTTGCAATAGATAGCATTTCTTACATTGTTTCGACTTAGCCCCTGTTTGAGAACCATTTTTTTTTTTTTTTTAGAAAATGAAGTTTTGAATAGTAAGTTTTAAGGAAGAGTAATAATATTTATCGCTACTGGTATTTAACACTGATTTAGGCGACAATTAGATGTCATTAAATGATAGATTTATTTAAATGCAAAGTGAAAACATCCATTTAATTGCACTTATAAAGTGTGACATCTAGACAAATGTTCTGGCACTACTGATGTTAAATAACATTATTTTTTAAAATGTGTGATTAAAAAATAAAAAAAAATTTGGATGCACGTATAGAATATTAATATTTTATTGTGTGAGCTTAATGTATAATAATTCAATAGTAAAATACAATATTTTTCTTGGTTCAATTATGCTACTTGTACAAAGATGGTTTACAAAAGTGTATTGACAAAATGATGTGGCAAAATCTAGATCATTGATTTCAAAAATTATTTTTTAAATCATTGGTCAAGATGTTGTCAATATGTAATTTGTAAACCAATTTTGTTATCTAACTCTTGGCTGGTTTAGAAGTAACTTTAAAGCTAGAAATCAAATAGCTATGTGGCAACAAACAGACCAACAGATTTCAATGGGTCCCAATTCAGATTTTCAATCCCAAAAACAAATCACCAATCCCACTCCGTTACACATCATTACGCAGGCTATCCATGGCTATTGCAGCCTCTGCTTCGACTACTCTCGTTAGAGTTCCCCAGCTTTTCACCTCCACTTCTAATTGCCGGAATTTTCCACTTCATCGCCGGTGGTCTATCAAGACCGGCAGTGGTAGAATTTATGCTTCGGTATCAGCTGCAACCTCTTTGCCTACTACGCCGGATGATCTCGCCGCATCCATCGTTTCCAAGGTACCATTTTTGCTTATTGGAAGTAGTTCAATTGTTAGGACAATTCTGTTGTAAATTTGATTTATTTGCGGACCCAATGAATTATACTCTTCACGAGCAACATGAGGTCCATGAGTAATGTATGCCAACGTCCACGGTCAGGTCCTCCAAGGCATGCCTACTTTTGTAATACTGTTACAAGAACTTTCCACTACTCACCTTTAAAACTGGCTTGTAAGAGAAGGGTGCCCACGTGCTTATATAGTACAGGTCTTTAGCCAGAAGTAATTTTTTCAGCGTCTTGAATTGATGCCAACTTACTTGACCACTATATGTTAGTATTCATTTGCCAGGGGTGAGGGGTGGAGCTTGGAGTTATAGTCAATCTTTCTTAACTGGTGCAGTGGACTTCTGGTTCTCCATAGGTCGGGAGGAAATGTATACTAATAACGAAAATAGTTCCTACTTATTCGATCATGTATTTCTTTAGGATAAATCAATGCAATTGAGAAAGAATCAGTAGAAGGACATCAGGCCAAAAAAAAAGAGAGGGGGAGAACCAACAATACAGGAGGAGAAAAGGACACTGGTGAGCCATAAGTCCATAAAAAGCTAGCAAAAAGTAATGGAATGGATCATATTCAACAAGCTTTTAGGTCAACTTTAATTGAAAACATGTATTATTCTGTTTGCTATTGGATGCCTACACACCACTGGAGAAATGAGAGAAAAATATATAACAAAGCTAACATAAAAAACGTATGATGAAATATACGACTGAAGGTTTAAACTTTGGAGAGTGCCCTAATATTAGAAGATATTAGCTGGTAGGTACCACAACACTAATAGACAAAGTAACTACTTTAAACAGCCATGGAACTTTTCTTTGAGAAGATTCCAAATCTGTATGAAGTAATATGTTTATTACATAGAGAGGTTTTTCAGAATGTCTACTAGATTCTCATGGCTTTTTGTTTGCAGAATATCTTTTTTCTTCTCACTTTCTACCCCAATTCTTCAATTACTCGATTATTTTATAACCAGAAGATTTTAACTATGATGGAATCATATGTTGTAGTATTCGGTGAATACTGGGGTTGCTGGACACTTTTGTCATACACGAGGATTGGTTAGAGAAAGATGGAGAAATCAAAAGTCATGAGAACAATCTGAATAAAAACCGTTATTTCAATCTTTAACTTTGTGTCAATCATCAAATGGAACTAAAATTTAGCCAATCTCTGTTTACAATGAATTATAAGAGAGATGAATAAGTAAAGAACTCTCATGTGTGATATCTATGTTTAAATGGAATTATTATGTAAATTAACTCCTAAACCACGAATGAAAATAACTCTTGAGATCCATTTTTTCGAAAATTCACTGTCTTTGTATATCCATCATGCACATGGACCCATTAGTAAGCACAGCCATGAGGACAGACAAATCCGTTAATGTGTCATCCTGTATAGACAGTGATAACACTCAGAAGACTAAAGAACCCTATTTGTGAGAATGGTCAAGACATGGTCTAAAGAATGAGAACAATCTCCTTCAGCTACGAAGTTGACTATACTAAACTGATTTGTGTTGACTTTTTATTTAAAATGGTTTCTGTTTCCAGGTAATTTCAGTAATGAACCCTAGATGCTTGATTCACCGATGTTTTTATTCTTTGAGTTGGTATATAATAATTACAAGGCTTGCATTTGCTATGTCGTGCTAATAAGATCGAAAGATATTTTCTTTCCCACAATACTCTAATTTGATAAGGCATTATGACAGTTTTAAGGTATCTGAACATTCATGGTATCTGAACCTTCATGTACTACATAGTCTAGTACTTATCTTAAATTTCATATGTATTGTTTGCAAATTGCAAAATGTGCTTTAGATCTCGAAGTTTCTCCCTTTACGACATTTTATATGTACTAATAGTTCTTTATTTATCAGTTTGTGCTTGCAAGTCATTTTCTGCGTTTTAGACAGGATAATTCATCCTTTCAGCTGCCTTATTTCTGTTATTTCCATCTAGTAAAGTTTATATTGCTTCTATCTCTGTGAATGATGCTTTCTGAGAACTTTCAAATGTAAAGAAGACTGAGATTTATCACTTAATTAGGTCATGCAAACAGATCGAGGAGTTCTGCTGACGAGAGATGAACACCAAAAGGTGGCTGAAGTGGCTACTGAATTGCAAAGGTTTTGTGTTGATGAGCCTGTAAAATGCCCACTTATATTTGGAGGTAAAAAATCCCATTCTCAGTAATTCTAATCAGTTACTGATTTTGAATCCTGCTTCCAATTCGAAATTATTGATTAATACAGACTTGGGTACATTTGAAAGGTTGAAAGTTGTTCACAGAAGAGAAACTGACAATTTCCCGTGCAATTTGGTTGCTGTCGTAAAATGAATTCTTATAATTGATTCTTCTGCAAAACATTTTATTCAAATAATGACTTGTCCTACGCGATCTTCTTAGAGATAGAAAATTCTTTGGTTTGAATGGCGTTGACGCATATAATGTGGCCGTTGTTGAGGCTGCTGCAGGCTACGTTGTGCAATAATTAAGCATTGCCCAAGTTTGAGGTTAAGCTACTCCTCAGTTGTCTCAATAAAAACCAATCATTCTCTTTCTGATATCTGATCAGTTCTTTTATTTAACTTTCCACCAATATGATAAGATGGTTGCACAGACACTTTGAAGTTTCGTACACGAGGAAACTGTAGTGACATTGAATATAAAGACACGTTAGCTTTCCACTGTGTGATTTTGAATATGGATTTGCTGCAACTTCACTGAAATTTTATTGACGCTGAATTGCTTCTAAAATCTTGTGCTTCTAAATTTTATTGACGCTGAATTGCTTCTAAATAATGCTGTAATCAGACTTTAGAATATCATCCCAATTTTTTTTTTCAATTATTCCACAACAAAAGAGAACCTTAGTTCAGGAAATGAAGTGCTCGCTGATGTCGAATGTTTGTCTTCTCTCTGCAGAGTGGGATGTGCTATATTGTTCCAACCCTACATCACCTGGTGGCGGCTATCGGAGTTCAATTGGACGCCTATTTTTCAAAACCAACGACATGATTCAGGTTGTTGAAGCCCCTGACTCAGTGAGAAACAGAGTATCCTTTTCTCTCCTAGGGCTCCTAGAAGGAGAGGTTTCATTGAAGGGTAAATCCGATCGCCAAACTTTTTCTTTGATTTTCTTTTTTATTTATAACCCAAGTATTATGGAATTCTTTCTTTCTATGGATACCATTCAACCAATAGATCAAGATTCGGTGTAGCTGCTTTTGCTAAAACTCGTATAGCATCTTGAAAACTTACTCCATGCTTGAAGCATCAAGTAATGAGAGATGGAAATTTAAACTAACCTGGTTCAGCTGCAAGATTTATCAAACTTGGGGCAATTTCCATACTATAACCATTAGTTTCATTGAGGTATTGATATGGCCTCGTACCTATGTTGCCCAAGAACCTAGCGTGCACTTTAAGCCTCAATCGTATATTAAGTTCACACAATCTCATTCCTATGTCCAACTATCAGCCTGATGGTAAAGTAAACACTGCCTGTATTAGCTAGTACGTAGTATAAGTCATAAATTGAAACTGGTCTTCCATGGATAAGCTTAGGCCACTGATTAAGTGTGGCAATTTGTTCTCTCTGGCACAAAGTTATTTTCTATTCCTCCATTCCTCAGTCTTGCTTCTGGTATTATTCCATTAATTTACATTCTATTAGCAACCTGCACGATGAAATTTCGTTTCACTTGGCACTTGATTCATGTCATATATGTGTAGACTGCTGTTGGTGGAACACAGAATTCTGTATTGCCACTATATTTCATTTGTTAATCGAGCTCCCTTGCAATATTAGTTATTCCATTATTTGTCAAATTTAACCAAATTTTGATATGAAAACGTTTATGGTATGTATGATTTGATAGGGTAGTTTAGACCATAGAAGTGAATTGTTATCTATTATACTGCACTTAATTCTCAAGTTGATGTGCAGGGAAGCTAACGGCTTTGGACGAAAAATGGATTCAAGTAGTGTTCGAGCCACCTGAACTCAAGGTTGGAGGACTGGAGTTCACATATGGTGGGGAGAGTGAAGTGAAGCTGGAGATTACATACATAGATGAGAAGATCAGACTGGGAAAAGGTTCTAGAGGTTCTCTCTTTGTTTTTCAGAGACGCAAACGAATCTCATGAAACACTCAATTTTTTTTTGAATGAACACTTTTTTTACCATAATATATTTTTGTACTTTTTTGATTGGTACAAAAATAACAGAGTAATTGTAATATAACACTGGTATTTTAGTGGGACCGACCTTGTTTCAATCAAAGAATTCTTCACTTACATAGAATGTTTCTATGTTAAGGGAGTTTGCTTCAATTTTTTCTTGTTTCAAGCGGCGGATAGGGGGCAATGACTAGAGGTGCAAAATGGCACGACCGGTTTGTGCAGCCAGACATTGGCAGTCCACTTGGCCATCCACATGTGGCAAGTGTTTTACTGTCTGGTTAATTGTCATCAAGAGGTTAGCAAGGATCTTGGTTAAATAAAGCATAAAAACGACTGTTTTTAACTGCCTAAAACACACTTCAAGGCATAAACAAAATATAATACCATCAATTGATCCATGAGAAGAGATCAACTGCATGTCTATATATCTACCAATGCAGAAACCATTAAAATTTTGACAGGTTTGACACCATCTTCTTGCTTCTCAACTTCCAAGCTCGTAGTGTATGCACTGGTCATCTCGTCTCTCTTGGCCTTCATGCTCGATTCACTGTCCAGTCACAGAGAATGCAAATCCCTCGTTAGTAATAGAGGTGGAATACATATCTCCTTCACTAGCATATGAAGAGAAGTCATCATCCCAATCCCTTTCCTTTAACTCTCCAATTTTCTCGGCAGCTTCATTCAAATCCCACCTTTTCTCCACATCCCATTCACAGCAACACATCCCAATTTTCAGAAGCCTCATCATCTGACTTTCCCCGTTCCGGGCCGGATTCATTTCTTTATCGAACACCTCACCAGTCCACTCTTCTCTTATAACAGACTTAATCCATGCAGCCAAATCAGCATTGTCTCCTCTCCCTTCTTTTAGATAATTCGCCGGAAACCTCCCGGTGAGCAACTCTAGTATCAAAATCCCAAGATTCCACGCATCAGTCTTTCTAGTTAAACTTTCATTTTGCGTCGACTCTGGTGATTTATAGGCTACCATAAACTGTTGGGCATGCTCCTTGTTGATCACTGGTGCTAGGGCATAATCAGCTAGAAGGGGTTCATATGTGTTGTTTAGCAGAACATTGGATGACTTTAGATGACCATGAGGTAGGGTTAGAGTAGGGAGCTCTTTGTGAAGATAGGCCAATCCCTTTGCTACACCTTTTATGATCTTTAAGCGGGTAGGCCAGTCAAGAGCTAGTTGTTGAGGACTTTGTTTACCTATATTAAATTGATTCAAATAAATTAAATTGGTATTAAACAATAGGGAAATATTAAAGGGTGTTGAGGACAAAATTCTAAGGAAATAAAAAGCGTTTCATAACTAACATTTTAAAATCAATTCAAGGTGATTTCTAGCATGTTATCATATCAGAAAGAGGACTACAAAATGAAAATTGTGCATGTATAAAGTCTGATGAAAAATAAGTTTGGTGCACGTAGAGGGTGCGTTAAATATTCAAATAAGTTTGTCTCCTATCTCACACCTTAAGCTTTATGAAATGTAGTTTAAGATAGTATCACAGCAAACAGAATCGTGAGATCAAGTTTCGCTAATGAAACTATATACTCGTCAAGTTTTATGAAGAAGTTAGGTCTACCTGTACTTGAGTGGTCATGTTGAAGAAAAAAATTAAATAAATCAATGTATTCCTTATCTCATGGTTTAAACTTTTAGACAAGGTGGTTTTGCTCTAATGGAAACTCATATGCAATAAAACCATGTTTCTTCTATTCTAATAATCCCATAATAAGTTAAGATTTCACTTACCATGAAGGTGACTGGCCAAGCTGCCATGTTCAGCAAAATCAGATACCAAAAGTTTTTCTTCTTTTGTGTAGTAGAAAGCCACAAGAGGCAGCAGATTAGGGTGAGACAAATTTCCTAGCTTTCTCATGTGTTCATAAAATTCTTTTTTTCTTAACCTGCTCATTTGTCTGAACCTCTTAACAACAAATCTTTGGCCATTATAAAGGACAGCCTTGTAAGAAGACCCAAAACTTCCACTTCCCAATACTTCAGCAGATGCTCTAAGAAGTTCTTCCAATTCAAATCTTTCCCTATCATTTCTCACAAAGTATAACTCTCCTTGTTCATTGTTCTTGGAGATTTCACCCTTAGAAATGGTTGATTCCTTCTCGTAAATTTCAGCAGATTTTTCGAGTTCTTGTGGTTTTAGACATCGAGAGAAAATGAAAGAAGATGCAACAATGACTGCTAATGGAACTGCAACCACGATGGCGACAATGAGGGCGATTTTCAGGATAGAATTCTTTGTGCATTTGTCTAGAGGTTCACCACATAGATTGTTTCCTGTTTGAAACCAGAAGACAAGAAGGAAAAAACAAAGTGTAAAAGACGATTTTAGATAAGTTAACGAGTAAAAGGATCTAGAACTCTTTAGATTTTCTGATTATTAATATTGCTCTTCACTAATATTTGTTCTTGCTCGGGACCTCGACTCTCTTGAATGTTCTTTATTCCTACTCGGGAGGAGCTCAAGATAGTCTTGAGGTCCCGAGTAAGAATATAGGAGTGGAGTGGCTTTGAAGGCTCTTAAATGAATAGTTGAATATCTTTGGCGGGCAAGGATGGAACCAATGAGGAGGTGGGGTGGGAGAAAGAAGATGAAATTCGGGTATACTTAAGAATGTCATAGAAAAGAAGACTAGTTTACATAATTTGGAAATATGAGGCTCATCTTCATTTACTCTTGACTTTACAAACGTGCATAACAGATTCTTCTGAATTGATTAAAAATTTAGACAATTAGTTGACAACAACTAGACTTTGATATCATCTCCTATTTAAAAATATTACACTTATTTTTGTTTCTTGTAACTTGTAAGAGCTTCTATAGGAGACTTTTGAGAACCCCTGAAGTCCAATATTTGGATAGAAAGTTTTAGCAACGTAGAAAGATTATTAATTGAACATTTGCCAAGCTCGTTTTTCATCGTCGTGAACTTAATTTTCAGTAGTCATTAGTTTTATGGGTACATGTTGAAGAAGAAAAAACGAATCTAACGTGAATGTGAAGGGCCGTGATATCTCGAATGGGACGTAAAAGGGGTCGAAGATCTTTAGGACTTACCTGAAAATGAGCTTTTATCCTGGTTTCTAAGTGTAGTTGGAATAGGACCTTCAAGTTTATTATTAGCAAAATTCACTGTCAAATTTTCCTGCCAAAAATCTGGTATCCTCCCTTCAAACTGGTTGTTCTGAAGCTGCAATTCCACAAGCTTTGGCAATTCCAGAAGGGATATGGGAATTTTACTCGTAAACTCGTTATTTCCCATCAACACTCTTCTCACCGACTTCATGCCGGAGAAAACATCATCAGGAATCTCACCGGAGAATCTGTTGTTAGCCAAATACAGGCCTCTTAATCTACCGAGTTTTTTTAAATCACCTGGAAATTGACCGGCGAAGTTATTGTTCATGACACTTAGCGTTAGCAGCATCGGTAACTGTGCAAGGGTGTCCAAGTCGATCGTTCCCCCAAGCCCCATGCCTTCGAGTTGTAGCCCTGTAAATTGACCATTGTAACAAACCAGGCCTTTCCAGTTAGAATCATTACCATTGCACAATGTATCTGTCTTATTCCAATCATCAAGCGCCGTGGCATTAGAGAGAAACCCCTTGAACTTGAGCAGGACTTTCACCTCCAAATCATCAGATGATACGGTTATAGCACATGTTAACAAGACAAAAAGCAGAAGAAACCGGTATACGATATTATGACTCATGCTCGAATAGAGGCTTTAACTCAGTCTATGCTTTTGCTTATGTCGTATGGTCCCGACCAATGTTAACTACCAGGGGGGTCGGAAAATCAGCGAAAGAAGTTGATTTTTGTTGCATAGTGTTTGAGACTTTCAGAGGTGAAAATCAAGGCAGAAGGAGGATTCTAGAAATGATGAAATGCTAAGAGGCAATAGGCCAAAATATGGTTGAAGACAAAGGAAGTAAATGGGCGTGGTGATTGACAAAGTCTATCAAGCAATAGCTGTTTTGGCCGGCGCCTTTCTAGTATTTCTTTTGCCAGTTTTGAGTTCATTACAAGTCTTGTATTTATTTGTTAACTTGTTTAGCTGCTTTCCTCTTTTTTCTTGTTATCAGTGATGCTTGATTTTGCCTTGGTATTCCCATCCGATCCGCATATATATTTTTTAAGCAAAATATTCTTTGTGATCTTTACGATGATTCTAGTTTGATTTTCACGTTGATCCTAGCATGAGCTCATAGATCTTTGGACTTTGATTACAAAGGAAGACTGACTATAAAGCCCGAGAATAGGTACTCCATTGCTCTCATTTCATATGTATAGGTTACGACTATCTACATTTCCAGTGTGCATATGGGCGGAAACTATTGGATGTAGCTTGAAGGCCAGTCACAAGGCCCTAGCTCGTGCCACTGAAGGCTGAAGGCAAGAAATGTTAAAACAGGAAAAAACGAATGGGAAAATATGGGTTAATACCGCGAAAATCAACTCAAACCGACAAGCTATCAATTTTAGGCAAAAACAACGCCAGCTTCCAACAAGAAAATAAAACCGAAGCCATTTATCCCAATATACCCTTTAATTGTAATTGAAATAATGAAAATAATAATAATTATGAGTGCAAGCAGTGACTTAATAGTAGTAGAGATGTATTTAGACGGGTGGAGGATAATAAAACAAACGGAAAAAGCCTGTTTTAAGTAACTTTTAAACTAAGCGAATATGCTGCACCATGCTTTCGCACCCTAGCAAGGGACCCAGAAAACTTCCTTCGGTTTTGGAGTTCCTTCATGGATCACAAGCCATTCAAATCCTGCTAGCCAATAATTTTGTACATTTGAAAAAATATAAACATAAACAGCCTTGTTTACATAATCCAGGAGTAAAATTATAGATACTCCTGTATCGAGTTGACACCGTATAAGCTAACAAATTATGAAGTCCTAAAAAAAGTAATAATAATGATAGATAGCAAAAAAAAAAAAAAAATGATAGATAGCTAAGCATGTATTAGGAAATCTGAAACAAACCAATCTAAGTATGCATGTTGCTTCTTGCATCGCCGAGATCACTCACAATGTTTATCTTCTAGAACAAGACATGTACAAGTTGTATGCCATAGGGAGCTACATTTCCTACTCCTCCCATGCGGCCGTGCCAACACTAGGAATTCTTACCCCATCTCAGTTTTTGCACCTGCATTTGTAGCAAATTGTAATGGAAGAGGGAACGTACAAGTGTGCTTTAAATCTAGAGCTTTGCTTGCCATGAAACCTCTTCCCTCTTTTACTCCACGAAAAACTCACCAGCCATATGAGAGTGTCATAGCAATGTGTACCCCATGGGTATGGGACAATTAATTCAACTTCTATTGACCGGTCTTAGAACACAACCAGCATCGCCAAATAGCGGTGTCAACGAGCCGAGCCGAACCGAGCCCGAGCCGAAAAAAAAAAGCTCGAGCCGAGCCCGAGCTTTTTTTGGCCGAGCTTTTTTCGGCCCGAGCC